>JAPYYQ010000676.1:0-53171 GCA_030522585.1 Anagyrus pseudococci | reverse complement strand
TTCGTACTTAAAAACCTTCAAAACGTCGAGAAAACGCAAAATTACGGAATCGAAAATTTTCACCGTTACAAAGCTTTCTCTTTGAGAAAGCAAAAATTACATTAGCCACATAAAACCTTGGAGAAAAGAGCCGGCCCTAAAGAAAGCTCCTCTCTCGACGATCCGTTGACCCGTTCGCTCTCTCCCTCGTTCTCAAGAGAAGCTAGAAGAAGGTGGATAGAGGTAGAGAAAAAAAGATTAGCCAAAGCGCGCATCTTTTGCGCGAGCTAATTTCGCGACGCCCCATACCGTCGAGTCTCAGGAAGCAAGAAAAGCGCCGCCGAGACAAAGACCCCCCCTCTCTCTCTCTGCTCTCGGGGTAAAAGTTTCCGTGGTCCACAAAAAAGGAAAGAATACGTCCCATCAGCAGCACCTCCGGCAGTAACTATTAATTGTCCCTGGGAGAGCGAAAAGAGCGACCCCCCCCCTTTCCTCTCCCCCTTCTTCGCGTGAGAGAAATTTCAAGCGGACGACGGATCGAAGATTTGCTAGGCGAGAGAACTTTGCCAAGGCTAGTCTCTATCTCCCATATCGCTGGCTGCTGTCCCTTTAAGAGACGCCGAGCTTGGAATTAGAAGGACCGAGTTTCTCTCTGTATATACGTCGCAGCATCCCTCCCTCGTACGCTGACAAACAGTCGAGCGGAAAAAGAGGAAACGTGGACGCTTGAAAGTTCCCTCTTTTTCTCGCAGAGAGAGCCGCCTCCTGCTTCGTATTCCGCGTCCGAGCGGCCTTTTTTTCTTTCTCTCTCTCTCTCTTTCAGACACTCTTTGGAAAGAGGAGGGACAAGTTCGACCTACTCCGGGACACGCGCGTTGAGAATGGGGTTAGCGGGGAACTAAGGAAAGAAGGTTTGTTTTTTTAGCTGGATTTTCCGACGATGACTTTTTTTTCGTGATTTTTCTCGATCGATTATGACTGGCGATTGTGTTTGCGCGGGTTGGTTAATGAACGCCAGGTTATTGTTGGGGACGCAATGTTTGTCTTCGCAGCGAAATCCTCTTGAAATTTCGCCAGACGCGTACATGGTCGCTGAGTAATTGTTAAACAATGGAAACCAACTGCCTGCTGCGCGAGTGTGTACACGTGGCTCTGAAGGCTCGTCCGACTAATCTCGAGTATTACTACTCGTTCGAGCCTCTGTGTATTCATTACCATAACAATCATCCATCGCGCAACGCACGAGAGTCCTCTTATTTTTTGTCCCCTTTTGTCCCGAAACAATTGCCTCCCTTGCGAAGCGATCTCATTAACATCCCTCATCCCAATAATTTTATATACTTATATTAAATAAGCGAAATTCAAATTAACCATCCAAACTCGATATTCACCAATGCCACAATTCCATTATTTTTCCATCCTCCAGACGCGCGTCCCAAAACACCTTCGGGTCAATTTCCGCAATTCCCCATGAAAAATAATGGAAAGAAGCCCGGCGTATACGAATCGATCGTCTTGGCATATAAATAAAGTCGGGGGTAATCATCACTGGCGCGCGTTACAGTCGGCCAGGCACACCTGGCCCCCCTCTCTCTTCGTGTGTCGCGCGTGTGTCTCTTCCGCGTCTCTTTCGCGGCCCACCTCCTTGGCTTCGCTAAAGGAGGGCTCTGTAAGATAATGGGAAATTCGATATGTCGTCGGTGATTGCTACCGTCGCCCTCGGCCCAAGACAACCTGTGTCTCTATGTGTGTGTGGGATATTACGATTCGCCCTTCCAGGGCTTAGATTGCGTATCGATTGCCGGGCGCTATTCTTTGAACGGCCTCGGCCGCAGGCAAGGATATCGCGTGGCCCTTGTTGTTGCCAAGGTTCGCACTCTCCCCCGCCACTTTCGCTGTGGCAACAAACCTAACTAACAATATACGGCTTATTGAAATTCGCAAAATACACAAACGATTGATGGATTAGTTTTGGGGTGATTCACCTAATACGTGGTAGACTCGTGGTAAGAGGGTGACTTCGTTACGGTGTGTCCGGCTTACTTTATATCTTTCTCTCTGGCGCGCGTCTTATTGAGCGCGAGGATTAGCTCTCGATCCGTAAAGGTGTAAAGCTCTTCTTTCTGAGACATTAATTTTTATAGACGATAAACTTTAATGGAAGGCAAAGGGTGAAATCTTAGCCGAGAAGCGAGGCTAAATCTTGGGGGCCCAGGTATATATACCGCAATGGAAAGGGGAAGAGAAGGTATATCCAGAGAGGTCCCGGGTACATTTTCATTCCACTTAAAGTGAACTTTTACTTCTGTAACTGCAGCGAAAGTAATCTCCCGGGAAATACAATTACAAACTTTAATATCTCGGACCCTACCCCCTCCCCCGCACCGCGCTCTTATACTCCTCGCGCGCAAATTGCGTCTTCATTAAAAGAACTTGCTCCCTCCCTCTCCCTCCTTGGCTAATATGAATTTTTCAACAAACATTTCAACTTCCACAAGCCGCGTCTATCGGCTCTCTCATTATACACCACATCCCCACCAGCTCTGAACCAATCTTCCAAGCTAGTCCACCTGCCAAATTTAATCGTCGTTTGGAGAAAAAAAAAGGAAAAATTCAAACCCATTACCAGCGATCACGCGCGCTTCTAAAGAGGAAAGCAGCTCTCTAAAGGGAAGAGAGAGAGCTCGTGTCCGGGAATTCCGAGTGCGCGAACTCGTTTAAAATTGAACTGCACTTTCTACCCCACCACCTATGCTCCGTCGAATTTGTCATTCGGAGGAATGTGGAAACCCTCCAGGGGGGGCTTCCCCGACGTCGAATACCCGGCGCTTATACTCGCTCGAACTTCCGGGACTGACACGAAGCGCGCTTCGCGGACACCTCGTACAGTCCTCTGGAAAATTCGCGGCGGTCGCTAAACTCCCGAAATGTGGCGCGGACGTCTACGTGCGCTTGAAAAATTACACCTTCACCGCAACGCGCGTTCGATTCTCTTCCTGAATTTTCTATCTTAGCGTTACGAATACGTGTCTAATCAATTTATCTTAGTAGTTTAGCATAACTAAATTAAAAAAAAAAGAAGAAACTCGTCTGCAGCGGAGTAGTCGCTAAAGCAGCGGTTAGAGTAGTTCGGTGGGAATGCTAAATAAATAAAGTGCCTAAATTAAACGGCGCTAAACGTATTTGCCGAGCGCTTTAGAAAGTCCGAAACAAAAATCCGCGGAGGCGGCGTTCTCTCTTTCTCTCTCTCGAAATTCGCCCCCGCCGCCGCTGCGCTATACCGAGGTGTAAATAACGAACAATCCCCTTTGTCGTGGAACTCTCTACCTTTCCCTCCTCTTTCTCTTACCCATAAGAAATTCACATTCTTAATCCTACGTTGAAATTCCCTCAACATTTCTCTCTAAATTCAAATGCGCCGCAAGTGGATTTCATCCTAAGCCCAGTCGCTATATTTGCCCCCTCCCCTCTCCCTCCACCACCCTCTTACCGTCTAGCCTACGTGTGGGGCTCTATACTGCGGCAAAGTACACACGTAACTTATTACGCGGCCTGAGGACGAGTGCAGTACAATGGCTCTCTCTCTCTCTCTCCCTCTCTTTCGCGAGCGCGGGAAAAGCCGGCGGAAATTGGAAAGAATAACATATTGTAATTCTTATTCGAGGCAGCTTTATTGCCCTATACAGGACTGACCTAGGCTTGCTGCTGCTTTTTTTTCTCAAGCTAAGAGTAGAAAATTCAAGCGGACAAATTCAAGGAGGAAATAGTTTAGATCGAGAGTAGGTAAAAGAAGGCGAGAGACAAATCAGTCGCAGTCACGGAAGCGGTAACTCAACTTGATTTACCTGGCCGTAAAGCGTTGCTGCAGTGGTCAACGCACTTCCACGCCTGGTATACGCTTGATACGTACGGACGAATGAAGTACGTAAACTTGCAAAATGTGTACGATCATTTCTTGGATCGCGCAGAAGGAAAAGTTGGCCAATTAGCTTCGGCTACTTTGTTAACGAGGAGGAGAGAGAAAGGGCGCATACAGCGACTCGGCCAAGAAAGGCCTTTATTAAAAAACACAAGAGGCGCCGGGTACAGAAGGGCACAAGATATACCGAGAGAAATTACCAAGGAGAAGGGGAGCCAAGAAGAGAGCGCGCATTGAAATTTTTAAGTGGCTTCTTCTCCCACTATGCCGCCCCTTCTCGCGGGCCTTTACTTGTTATACACGCGGCTGCGAGGAGGAGGTCTGGCCTCTCGAAATTTAAAACACTTTTCTGCAGCGGCAGCCATTGTTGCAACTTTTAGCTTTACTAGCCCCTCCGCCAGGGCGAAGGCTAATCCAATTTTTATATTCTTCTTCTTTTTTTTTCTTGCCCCCTTTCTTCTTCGCGAATTTCGCGAGCCGTGCCTCGCTTGCCCAAACGGACGAGGCTAATGCGCCTACTCTCTTTTCTGTTGCAGGTACGTGATTGCGCTGTTAAGCTTCGGACTAAGATCTCTGGCTTCTTTCTTGCTGCGGATCGGAGGCTGGATTTTTTTTCTTACTTTTTTTTAATGGGATGACCGGGGAGAGACGGAGGGTAGTTTTGGTATGGTAAGTAGAAGCTTGGATATTCATCGACTGAGATGGATGAATTTTGATGGGAGTTAATTTTGACGGTGATGAATAACTCCTGGATAACGCTTGCATATTACGTTAATTACTCTTTTTTTTATTTTTCTTATTTTTTTTTAAGTATGCATTTATTTTCTTGATTATAGAGAATATTAACGGAAGTATGCTACAGCTTTATGGCATAATCACCGGAGAATTGAGAGAGGGAAAAAATATTAAAGCTTTAAATTTACACATAATGCGAGTATGAAAATTTATTGTTCTTGCATTTTCAAATCCGTTAAATGAAAAGCACTCGGCAATATTACGCGGAAACGATTTAAAACGAAAACACCCGAGGCGCATTAAAAATTTCAAAATATTTTTGCTCTCTCGCTTTGCTCTACTCAATATCGTCCCTCACCCTTCTCCTGTCCCCACAGAATTAAGAGAGTTCTCGAGAGCCGTTATCCGGATCGTGCAAAAACGCGTATACGAAATTTATCGTTCGGAATTACATTTTTCGACTGGCTATTAAAGTCCACCTTCAAAAATGCACTCCCGAGAGCTGGGCATTACACAGCCGTCCTCTCGTTATATTCCACAATGCGCCACGGTCATTATCCCCGTTAACGTCGGCCAAATCCGAATTTTCCAATACAGTCCCGGTCCCGGTTATTTTCCCCGTGAATACAGAGTAATTTTCAAACAATACGCTCGCGGCTAAGCCCTTGAAATTTCATTTTTACAGCGAAAAATTTACGGCCATTCGCAAGAGTAGCATGTGTCTACTGTGCGTTTCCGGAATTTTCATTGGAATTACGTATAGGGATAATGTACGTGGTATTAGCGCATAGGGGCTAAAACCGTTTCTGAATTTCTGATTTTCCACGTGTAGTCTTCGCTGGGCGTTATAACGACCGCATCGCCGTTACCACCGAATGTGTACGCTTAGTGCTCGCTTGTTTTGGTGGAATTGAAAATACCCCGACCGCATTTGTTTGGCAAACAAGAGCAGGATAGTTGCGGCCCCTACTGATGACAATAAAAGTGCCTAATTGGAAATTCAGGCGTTGACTGTATAGTTTTTGTTTTCGTTACTTTTCAAATTAACAGTCGGTATTCACACGTCCACCGAATCGTATTTCCGTCGAGTCTCACCAGACATCAGACGTCGCTACATCCCAACATCCCCCCAGAATTATCTCACACCCGAGGCACATAGAGAACGAGAGAGAGGTAGAGAAAGGGAGATAACAGTCCTCTACAGAAAAGCCCTGGCACATAGGGGTGTGCAGAAGAGACCGACTGATCCAGAAAGCGGCGTCGGCTTGACAATGGCGCGGCTGATTGCCGAAATTAGCGTAGCAGAGCCTTGGCTTTGTGTGTAACAGCGGCGGCTGGTGGCTTCCGGAAAAGGAGGGGGGCGGCGAGAAAGACCGACAATGCCTCAACTAGCCCCAGCGAGTGCAAATTAGAGGAATGCCGTGTACGCTTGCGAGAGACAATGCCCCTCTTCTTCTTCTTCTTCTCATCCTCTGTCCTTTCCGGAATACGGAAATCAGGTTCGGGACACCGAGGCCTGCGTTCGGCACAGACACTCTAATGGATTCGGATTTACTTTGGCGACGAATGAAGTTTGAATGAAACACTATGTGCGACGACGTAAAGTAGTAGCTCGGCCTATTGTAGTTAGATGTGATGATGGGAGAGCTCAATGTCAAGCTTCGTTTGTCTGGTTTTCGGCTACTTTGTGGGGGTTTAATTGTTCAAGGTCGAGCTGGGAATGATGTTTCTGAATTGAATTATGGTGTGATAGACATTTACACAAGCTATTACTGGAGTTTTATTGTGTGAAATTTTCTGATCATTCAAGCTGATGGAAGTAGGAATAAAGAATGCGAAATTCAATTGGCGCTCGAGTTTGCCCGTGAACTTAACTTTGAAAACGCTCGCTTGATGTAATTGTTAAAATACACAGGCTCTGCAACTTTGAAAAAGTCCAAACTGAAAGTTGAAAAAGTTGGGAAAATTTTCTTGAGGAAAAAGAAGCTGAAGAAGAAAAAGAGGAGAGCAGAACTGGATAACAAAATTAAATTTTATCACGAGGAAGAGTCGACATCTAATTACGTTACTACAAAGATGAAATCTTCTGTTATTTTTTCCAAACTCCCAACTCGTTCCGGTGCTCTTAAAAAATTCATAAGGTTTCCTTAGTTTGTTCCACAAGATCCACCTATATAGCTATTTCCCTGCACTTTCAACTCTCTCCGCCTCTCGCGCCAGATTTGTTCAATTTTGATTCAAGACGCAACAGTCGAGAGCCACCAAACGTTCCCAACTTCTTAATATACTCCCAACATCAACTTAGCCCCCACAGCTTCTAGCAAAGTTCCTCACCAAGTTCGATTCCTCCATCCTGGACTTTTCTCGCTCCTGGGACAGCAATTATCCAACCAGAGCGCCATTATTCTTCCTTCCGGGCCAAGTATAGTAGAAAATTTTCCGCATCCGGCCCCCCTCGTTTACCGCCTCGGCGCAAAGTGTGATCGATGCAACTTTCCACGGGAGAGGCTATACACATCGGTGATAGCCGCTCGCGCAATTTCGGTATATCGTCGGCTCTTCTTTCTTCGCTAAATTATGAACTTCGGACCCTAGGAGTCACCGGGATGCGGTAGGCTTCTTGAATTATGCGGGAAATTGATTCGCAATGCGCGAGGAAGAGACCCGGAGAGTAATGGTCTGATGTCAGTAGGGGAAGAAAGTTTACAGTGGAGCTAAGGGCATCGGCCATGTCTCGACTTTTCCTCTACCAAAGTCGTTAATACTTAACTCGGCGGAGGTCGAATCTAGTGGGGACCGCAAGCCAAGCTCGAGAATAATTTCGATTATGCTATAGAGTCTTTTGGAACTGTAGTTGGATGTTGATGAATTATTGATGTAAGACGGCGCAGTGGCTAAGTGTCTTATACCCTCTTGTAGTTCGATGAACGGATACTAGAGACACTGCTTTTCCATTTGGCCACGCAAAAAAAGGTACATGGGATCAACGAGTTCGAAAATAAAAAAGCTAGCCAGACGAAAGATCGTCGTGAATTGTTGAAAATACCGAGTTTTTTTTATCAGCAGCGAGAGCAGAAAAGCCCAACGCTACAGCGGCCCCACTAAATTAGTAATCACAGCATCGACTTGGGGGATATAGGCCGCTTCGGTACACTCGTCCTCCTCCCTTGATGCTCTTTAGACTGTCCGTTTGAGACGCATCTCGTGGGAGTGTCTGCGTCGCAAAAAGCGACGTTGATGCAGATCCCGAGGCTGACGAGGCCGGGACGATTTTTTTTTGTGTCGAGCTGTTTTGTCGTTAATTCGGAAAAGCCGTTCTGATCAAAGAGACCCAGACACCCGCTTTTCAGCTGATTAATGCCGTGGAAAATTATTAATGAAAAATATCGTGCGCTTCGCTAAATATGGACGGGTGTTGGATGAAATATTTTATCAGAGCTGAAACAATGATTATGGATCTAATGAGAGCTGAAAGGAATGAAATACGAAGTTACTTGGCAATTTGAATTTAATTGGACTGTGTGTGTTTTCTTTATTAAATAAATTATTCGATGTCAAAATGGCAATGGCCCTCCGTCCTCCCACCATCCCGTCGTAATAATACTCTTCTCGCTAAATCAACAATTGGAGTGCAAATGAAACGAATTTATTCATAACAGTTCAATTAATGGAATGATCGAATGTTCTTTTTACTAAAGACAAACGCTCGCCGACCCGTTTTGTACACTACACCAGTGTGTTTATAATAAATGCACAACAATGTACAATCGTGCATTATTAACTTCCGATAAACGCAAGCGTCGTTACGTAATTCAATAACAATCATATATGCGATATTTAAAGAGCGTTATAGTCAGTCGTGCTAATGGAATTTTCCGTTAGAGCATTTCGCAAGAAAAGACAAAACGAAAATCCAATTTTTTAATTAACTCCCTTCTCTCTCTCTGGCTGACGGTAGAGAAGTTACTTCATTTCGCGCATGCATAATTACGCGAGTCGCCCGACTCATTTCGCTTCGCTTTTGTTTCGCGGAATGCGCGAGCGCGTGTGTGTTCGAGCGAAAGGGATGCGGTTCGGAACAGATAACAAGCAGTCGATTTAGCACGACAGACCAGCAACGGCTCATTATACAGCCACCGACATCGATTTTATTGGGCACGCGCCGAATGAGGGTGGCCTCTAGTGTTGTGTGTGTATCTCTCTGTTTGCCTTTTTTGATCGAAATAATAACTAGGCAGATTTTCGGGTTAGCTTCAATAGCGGCGTGATGTAAAGGATGGGCTTGTTGCGGTTTATTTTCTAGTTTGAAATTGGGGCTCTAATTTGGGGATGATTTGTGTTAGCGTATCAATGGGCGGAATAGCGAAACGGAAATTTTGCCGATGAATCTAGTGCCCAGTTTCTTCAGCCCATTAATGCTCAATGGTGAATGGATGCGAAATTTAAAAAATAAAAAGGGCAATCCCACGACGTCGATTCCACAATTACACCTGTCGCCATACAATTCGATTGGCACATTCGTTTAAACTCCTCGGCCCAACGTCGAATCAACATAATCGAAAAGCAGTCGCAACTTTCCTCAAGAAAAACATCGTCAGATCAAAGTGTCAGAAGCTCGGCAAGAGTGCCGGTATTGGAACGCGCGAGCTACCCATGCTACTCCCTCTCTCAGTGACATAAAAAATCGTCAAAGTTCTCTCGGCTTATACGGCCGCTTAATAACTTCGGCCTCCTCAGACATCTCGAGTCCTGCCCGGTATATAACGCCGGCAAAACTTCCCGGCAGCTCGTATGAAATCTCGAGAAGAGTGGGCTGGCTTCTTCTTTTGTCGCCAAGTCGACTTTCTACGCAGACGCGAGCCGGCAAGTTCTCGAGTGTCGTCGCAGAAAGCCGAAAACTTTCGTCGCTATACTCGTTATCCCCTCCGTTTTTTTTCTCTCCTCTCTCTATCTCGACTTGGGCTAGTTTCAGCAAGTCATCGTTATAGTCCAAAAGAAAACGAGTCCTAATTTATCAGCGAATCGAGAATGATTATCCAGCGGAGTTTGATCTCCTTTCAACCTTGAAACATATTCTCGGAGTACAGCAGGCCCCGGGTCCAGGCTTATAGATCACGGAACAGTAGTGCGGTGATTTATCACGCGGCCGTAGGTTCTCGGGGACTAAACAGCTGCGCGCAGCTCATATCACACCCGACAACTTCCATTTGATCGTTCCAGCTTCGCAAGACCATAAATCGCCCTGGAGTACGCTTGACTCCAGGATTCCCGCCTCCCAAGCTTTAGCCGGCAGCAGAAATCGAGAAGTACGACAGTTGGAAATTTTGCCTCTCGCTTTGGGACTTGATTAATATTAACTGCGCATGGAGCTGCCCTGTGTTTAGCCTCTTACCGCGAGTGCTCGATATCAAACTTTTCCATTCTTTTTTTTTTACTTAAAAGCTCAGGCTGTAAAATATAAATGTTTATGGATACGATGGATCGACTATATCAATGCCAGTCATAAACAAGACCATTAGATACCGATACTTTTAATAAATCGTTTATCCCCATACAGTATTAAAAGCCTTAAAAAAGCCCTCGGAAAATAACAGCGCTGAAAGCTCACTTGGTGCGAAGAGCTAAAATCGCGCGAGCATCCGGCGACCTCGCGAGGCAGGCTTACGCGCTCGCTCGCAAGAGAGAAAGAGTGGGAGAGAGGGTCACCGGAGGGGATTAACGGGCAAGAGGGCCACTTAGAGCCCATTACGACGCCTACGAGCTTGCGGGTAATCGTCGCGTGATGGACTCCGCCGGCGTTATATACCGCGTGTGTATCGCAGAGCCGAGAGCCCGTTGATACGCCCGAGAGAGAACGGCGAGTTTTCGCTGGATGGGCTGGAAAGGTCGTTGAGTCGCCGACGTGGAAGCTGTGAAATACAATTCGCCTTTTACGAGCCATCGGCGCTTATACATATACGCATGACTCTCTCTATGGTTTAAAACTGATTTACAGACGGCGGCAGGGGGGAAAAAGAATCGCGCGTTTATCGCGTGATTTATCGGAGGAAATTGACAGTGCGTCCGTTGAAACGACAGCTGCGGTGTATACGAGGAGAGCGATAAGTTTTTATAAAACGTAAGAAATTCCGTCTGCCAG
This sequence comes from Anagyrus pseudococci, assembly GCA_030522585.1. NCBI lineage: Eukaryota > Metazoa > Arthropoda > Insecta > Hymenoptera > Encyrtidae > Anagyrus > Anagyrus pseudococci. The sequence continues at coordinate 42,399 of JAPYYQ010000676.1, read as the reverse complement.
CCGCAAAAGCGAATGAAGACAAAGCAGCGATGGCCCGGCGCTAATAAAGATTTTCATCTCGGACGGCTGGCAATCAAGCCGAGGCGGGAAAGCGAGTCTGGAAAAAGTGAAGGTGGGGGAAACGAGTCCGATAAAGCCGGTAACACGCGAGAGCTGCGTTGAAGAGAGAGAGAACAAAGCCAGCGGCCAGCGCGGGCTTGGGGAAAATTGAATGACCCGTCGGCGGCTGCGCGCACGCACTTATCACCTCTCTCGCCTTTCACCCTACGACCTCTCCTTTATCACGATTACAGGGCTCCTATCCACACGCCTGTTTCTCCGACTTGTACTTCTCTTGTTTTTGCCTTACCTTTTTCTCTACCTTATGCGTAATGCTCGATGTTTACGTCGACCCGCCGACTATCGAGATTCTTCTTTGGGCAATACTCATCGGAGATTTTATTCGCACGCGATCGGCGAATTATTTAATTAACAGCGCTAACGACCGGAATCCAAATAAAAGCATCATAAAAGCGTATGGAGGGTACGCGCGGACTATAAATATAAAGCAAAATAAATAAAAAAATAAAACACACGCTCGCGCTACAAACTAATCATTCACACCAGCGATGCCGGCGCAACCCGGTAATTCTCGCTCTCTCGTCTGCCTCCCTCCCCCCCCCCCACCCAAAAAAGCTCTCCATTCATCATTCGCTCGCGGAAAATTCCGGTGGCGGAAAATTTTTAAAAGCCTTCTCGCACGTTGCTATCCCGGCGATTGTTTATAATAAATAGCCGTAGCCAGGGCCAATTAGCCGATTACCAGCGATTTACGGTCTACTGCTCATATAAACCTCGAGAGAGCGAGAGAGAGAGCCGAGTTTTTACACCCTCACACGCGGTATATGCGTGAAGGGGGGTGGTGGTAGGAAGGATGTGGTGATAAATTCGCGAAGCGCGGAGCTGCGGGATAAATCGGGCCGGAGGATTTTCGTGGCTTCGCTTGCCCCCGTAAACTTAACAAATTGTCCAAGGGAAGCAGCGCCGCCGGCAATTGTCGCGTGAGTCTACCAGTTCTCCCCCCCCCCTGCCACCGGTAATTTCTCTCAAGGCATATTGCGATTATTTATTGCGCCAAGACACCAAGCGGCTGAGGAAAAGCTTCTTATGACTCGACGATGGAGCTCTGCAACAGCACAGCGTGCCTCGAGCTCGCTTTTTGCTCGAGAGAGCTGGTTACTGCTTTGCGAACGCGATATATCACACTCGTTTGCGCGCTCTGATTTTTGTTTGCTCGCCAGCGCCTTTTTATATCTGCCGTGAGTTTGTTTTAAAAAGCTGGACGTTCGGCCCTTTTTAGCTTGTACAAAGGTATTAGGATTTCGTTGATGGGGTGGGACAAGGGATTATAACGAGATTTTTTTTTAATTTTTTTCGTTTGGCTCGTCGCTAAGTGCAACGAGATAAAGTTATTTGCAATGAGCTTTCGGAAGGGAGGACAGCGGGTGGTTGGGGTATGAAAAATAAACGTATAAAGCAACATTTCTGGCAGGCGTTTAATAAAATGTAAAAACGAGATTTATCAAAGCGGGAAGTCGAGAGCTTTTTTTGTAAGGGCAAAACGACCAGAGAGCGAGAGAGGGATGAAATAACAAACTCAATTGCCGCTTGAAATTTTATCCGCGCTCCAAAAAAAAAAATATTTAAAGAGCAGTAGTAAAACAGGAATGGAGGGGAGGGGGTGAAAAAACGGCGTATAACAGAAAATTGTTAAAATCCGCGAAAATTAAATTAAGCCGAATTTCGGAAGAGCTTTAAAGCTCCCGCGGCTTCATAAATCCGTACGCGCCAGGTTGTCTCTAATCTCTCTCTTTCTCTCTCCGTCGTCGTCGTTGCCTATACCACTGCTGTCGTCGTCGTTGTCGTGTCTCAGAAAAGAGGGGAAACTTTTTAAGCCCTCGGCAAACTGTTGTCCCCCTTATAAACCACGCGCGCAGCGGCGGCGTTGGTCCCAACAGAAAAATTCACTGTCTGCTCCTCTCGGTTTAAGTTCCTCGTAAATTTTCCTTGCTCTCTCGCTCTCTCTCTCTCCTTCTCCCGGGCAGTGCCCGACTGAAAGATAATGAAATGTTCAAGCTCTAGTCACTACCTGAGACTCTTCCCCCTTCGCCCTCCTATCTCTCTCGAAACGTCGTATTCTAGTTGGACACTTTAAACTTACAGCGTGTACTTTAGTACCTGGCGACAATTTTCCCTTTTTTCCATATTTTTAATATTAATTGAACGCTCCCCCTTATCCACACTCGTCATTAAAAATAATTCAAAAGAAAAATCAGTCGATCGCTTTGAAAAAATACAAAAAAAAAGCACCGACGAATTTATGCCGTCGTGGCGCAACTTAATTGAGAGAGGGAGAGTGCGGCTGGGCAAAAAACTCGGAAATTCATGGGTAAGCAGAAGGGGATCTCGTGCGCGAAGAGCGAATGAATCAACGATATTCATCGCGCGTACTCCCTTCTCTCTCTCTCTCTCTCTCTCTCTCTCTCTCTCTCGCCGATATGATCGCGTCGGTTAGCCTGCCAGACTTGGGCTCGATTAAGTAGTCAACGTCAGGGGCCGAGCTTACACTCGTTCGTTTCACCCGGAGTGAGCTTGAAAATATTTAGTCTCGGGCCACTCCGTTGTAAAAGCGTTTGTTGGACGGTTGTTTGTTACACGCGCCGAGCGGCTTTTACCTGCCGGGTTCTCCTAATTACAAAATTCGTCGTTTTATTTAAACGACCCAGCCCCGAGATTAGCCCCCCTCTGTGCGGCTGTAATCGTAGCTTTCACACCTGCTGGTGCTCGCGTGAGGGGCAAAAAAATGACCAGACTGCCTTAAATAGCCGGCGATATTCAATTCGAGAATGGAGAAAAATCGCTGAAGGTATATATCGGAAGTTCGATTAGGAACGGGATAGGTCACGAGAGAATTTTTACCGCGCATAAATCATCGGCTGGATTGGAAATCGCTCGGAAATAAGAGCCTCTCTTCTCTTCATTCCCGCACCGATTACAAACTCGACGCCCCCAAAATTATCGGAACGGCATTATCAAGAGAGATAACGTTATAATCGAACAATCTTGGCGCACACAGGCAAGATAGAATCAAAAGATCCTCACAGCAGACGTACAACGGGGTGTGTGTGTATATATACTACGAACGTCCGGAGATCTAATTTCAAGTTCCACAACTCACTCTCGGCTTCAAACCTCCCCTGGCGTGTCCGGCGCATATAGCCGTGGGCCCGTGATGGTATAAGAAAGACGTCAGGCCCCTGACATGGCCAGCCACGCGGATTCATCAAAGTCAGTCGAGTAGGAGGGAAGAGCGTGCCGCGCAGAGCAAAATCGGCTGCCACGCGGCCGACGTTAATAAACTCGCGGTGAGCAGAGAGGCAAGTTCTTCTCACCCCCCCCCTCCCCTCCTGACTTCGAAGGCGAGGGAATCGTTCGGGCTGCGCCAACTTCCGGCGATAAATCCGAGCCCCGCGCGCCAGCGACGCTCCGAAATTGAGTTTGCCAGTCGTCGAGCAAGAGAGGCTGACGTAGACCCGCTGTTTAAGCGAAATCTTTGAGACACGTTCGCTGCTATGCATTCGTGCATCTTTTTTTTTTATTTTTATTTTTCGTTTGCTACATAAAAGTGTGATAACAGATTGATTGTACGAGGTGCCAGCGATTACGCTCGAGTGCATCTCTCGGCTTCGGTCGATTGATTTTCGCTCCGATCGAAATTTCGAAAGCGCAAAGTCGTTAACCCGAGAGAGCACGTAAGTCTCTCTCGTCGTTCGCTTTATCGGCCAGTAGCCTCGCGCACGCGAGTTGTCCCCTTACGGAACAAGAGAGGCATTTTCGCGCGCCACTTGCCGGCACACGTCAATTTTCCAATCGCCCCTTCTCTCTGTTCCTTGACCTCTTCGCTCTCTCGGCGAGAAAAGCGTTAGCCCAACGGGATTAACCAGTGAAAATTGACCAGGAGTCACTCGATAAATTTTCTTCCCCCCGAAAATTTCAAGCCGCGATTGAAAAGGACGAAATAATCGCGGCTTCACTATACCTGGGCCCTCTTTCCTTATCATAGGTAGGATTGATTTATTTTTCTCCCGTGGCCGGCGTTCTCTCTCTCGTCGGCCCACTTGAGAGGAAAATATGGGAGGCGGCTGTGCGGGAGGGTATATAATGCCCGGGCCCACACCACTTTTATATCGAAGTGATTCAATCTAAAGGCTCTTTATTTCGGCGGAATCGATGGCTTTTTATTTTGCGCACCAGCGGTATAAGGTTGCGAGATTAATGGTGACGCGGCGCTTTATTGAGATAAATTTTTCTTGCCTACCAGCCCACCTCCTTCTATCCTCCTCCATCGGGCTCGTTTGTGATTTATAGGCGTTGGGTAGGGGGGGGGGGGCGCCGATGTTCGGTTTCGATTTTTCATAAGAAATGGATTATTCGATATAAATATATATATAAAGAGCCGAAGGGAGGAGGAAAAGAACAGAGGCGTCATAAAAGCCGGAGGGTTGGTGGGGAGGATATATATTTTAGGAGTGAGATAGTCGACCGCCGCACTGAGCGCTTCTCTCGTGCAGCTCGCGTAATGGCTAAATTATGTGGCTTTCATAATTAAGCGCCGTGGACCCTCGTCATACGTCGTATGTTATATTTCGCCACATTAAACAATCCACCCGCTAATGTTTCCCCGTACGCTTTGCTTTAAAGAAGAAAAATATAAGCACTAGCCTCTTCAACGCTACTAAATTATATACCATTTGGAATCAATACCCCTCACCTCCCTTCAAACAAAAAAAAACGTAAATAAGTCATAAAACCACGAAACAAAGCCGAAAATTACAAGCGTCATCCAGAGAGAAGCGTCAGTCTCATAAAAATAAATAAAGTCGGAAAAGCCCATAGCCGCGGCATGGAGCCACTCCCTCGAGATAAACTCGGTATGCTGCAGTACGTACATATAGCCAGGGCAGAAACGGTGCACACCCACGGCCATTATTCCAGGGCCCAGCACACACTCGTTCAACAACGAGAGTGAGTGAGAGCAGGCTCTCTCGAGTTCGTTGCAGCTCGAGCGTTTCCGCCGAAATACGCGGAAAAGAGGGCTCGAGCGCCCCCCTATAACCACTCCAGCCTCTCTCTCTCGCCCCTCTAAGCTAAGCGGGGGGTACACTTCCGAGATGCCCCGATCGCACCTGGAAAAAAGCCTCGGGATCGATCCACGTTTCCCCCTATATACCGAAATTAAACGATCCTCTGCTTTAGGAGAGGGGGGAGTGTCGAGTTACGGTTGTGCATTTTTCCGGAAAACCTAGGCTGTTTCCCCCCTCGCATTCGAAAGTGCCGAGGGGGGCAAGAGAGGTGTAATCGAGAGGCTGACCCTCCTGCTGGGACGGCCACTCGACACCTATATATGCCGAGAGAGGAAGAGCAGATGGACGCCGCTTGGGGGTCGGACGAATTGCGGGAATACTATAGAGGCGCGCGCTTTGTTGCGATTGTACTGCGTACGTGTGTGGATGGGCGATTGATACCCGCTGGCCAAATGAGATTAGAAGGACGTAAATTATTTTCGGACTCGCCTGGAGAACCGGAGAGAGATCTATTGTTCGGGGAACGTTCAATTTGTATATACAGGCTGTGTGCGCGTCTAGATCGATGGAAGATTAGCGAAGGCTTTTGGGAAAAGGTATCGGGATTCGATGTGTGTTCTGTGTGTGTGCTTTCCCGCGCCTGGTAAATCTTTTAATTTATGCTCGGTACTCTGCGGCGCGGGAAAAGCGAGGAAACCGAATATCTCTCTCTCTCTCTCTCTCTCTCTGTCTTTTCCGGGGAATTGTTTTACGGGGATGGGGAAAAGCGTTCGGTTACGAGGGTGAAATAAAAAGTAACGAGAGTAGCGCGCGGGATTAAGGACACCGCGCACGTCGCCAGAGAGCAGAGACAATCCGCGAGACCGCAGTAGAGAGCGTGAAATTTCACTTCCAACAAATTTTAATGAATAGGCTTATACGCTGGCGCGCGCGAACCCCTCGAAAGAGAGAGAGAGCCTTTGATAAAAACATCTGCCTCGCTTTTTGGGTGTCGATTTCAGCGGTAAGGGGGGGCCAAAGGCAAAAGTGAGAGCTTATTGGTCTCTCTGACCGGCAATTTTTCGGGGACTTACCGGGAGATTTATTTGGTTCTCTGGAGTAGGGGGCTGGAGTAATAATCGCGTATTGTGTGCGGCGAACATATGTAGAGGGATGTCGTGGCATGCGTTTATTGGGGTGGATACCTGCGGCGAAACGGCTTCGACGACGGATTTGTCAATGATCGCTATGCCGGTTCGCGTTTCTCATCGTGTCATACGGCGTACAACCCTGTAAGCGTTATTGCGCCTGTACTCGTGTATATATTCGTGTTTGTCAAGGGGAGGTTTTAGTCGTTGAAGGTGGTTGGCGAATATTCTCCGATTGATATCGTCCCCAGATGCGGGATTATTACGTTGGGATTACACGCCGGATACTTGGATTGTTTGTTTGTGCGAAAATCGAGTTACAATCGAACGTTTTTTTTTTATCTGAAAATGAAGGCAATTGTTTACGTAACGATATTGATGTATCAATAAAACATGCAATATGTCAAATTTCGCGGAGCACACGCGCGCTGTTTGCATTCCACGAACGAAATATAAAATAATTAGCCGCGGAAGGTTCGGCCTCGCTTCGTAAACATATTACAATACCCTCTATTCCAGCTGTAATTAGGCCAGTCGGTCTCTCTGTATTTCCCATAAAAAAACACACGCGTACGCACATACACAAAGGTAACGAAAAATCAACTCTTTTCGCAGCAACAATAAACCTATTTCCAACTCCCCTTTCCCCTCCACACAGTCTGACCTCCTGGTCCCTTTTTTTTGCACGCAGTCCGCACGGGTGTATACGGGAGAGCGAGAACGAGCGTCGAATGTCGAAAACGACGATTGGCGATTCGCGACGCGCGGATGTTGAGCGAAAAAAAAAACATATATGTATACCGTTGATATATAAAGAGAGAAAGAGACAGAGAGAATTGATTCTGTCGAGCGAACAAAATTGTCAGTGTGCCGGAGAGGGGCAGGAGGGGGGGGGGGGATTGATTCCACGGGCCGTGACAAAGGGAGAGTTTCTCTCTCTCTTTTTTTCAGCGGCAGAATCGCGCGTTTGTTTGGCCTCGATGACGCGTCACCGTGCGGCTCCGCTTTTTTTTGCCGACGTGACGAGCATGACGGTCTGGCGGCACTGTAGGGCTTGGCTCTTATATTTATGCGCTTGGTTTTATTTTATTTTCGTTTGCCCGCGGGGAGGGGGGAGATAGGCTCGCTAAATTTAGCTAGGGCTAATTTGAATCGTGATTGATCTATCGCGCCTGGATTGCGAAATATACTCGGCCGCGCTGTTTATACGCTGCTTTAACGAAAGCTCGTTTTTTTTCGGCCGGATGTTTGAAAAGTGCCTTTTTAAAAGTTAACGAGCGCAATCCCCCCGATGTTTTTGCGCGCGTGCGCTCATAGGTAAGAGGAGACCCGCGCCGACACGCAACTAGATTATCCCAGGCTTCGCGCGCGCGCGCGCGGAATCAATGGTGTATCGAATTGAATTTCCGCGATGGAGGTACTAACTCCTAAAGTTTCAACGGTAACGAAATAAAAAAAAAAGCTCGTTGTTCTCCACGTACAGTATTTTTGTCTCTGCGATTTTTTATTCACTGAAATAAAAATCCGTCCACGCGGTAATCCATTCCGCGTACCATAGTCTCGCGTTACCCGCAGTTATTAACGATGAGGCTAGTAGGCCGCTAAAGTAGATCGGACAGCCTGTGAAATCGTTAAAAAAAAAGAAAGGAAACATAGATATAACAGTTTGAAACCAGGCAGGTACGGTAGAAAAGAATCGACAATAGCTTTATCCCCCGCAAGACAAACCGTCAAAGTTCGTCGCTGGTCGGTCCTTTGGCCACTTAGTCACGTGGCGATGCTCAATAGTCTGAACAGTGAAAGCGAACTGAGAAAGGCGCGCGCGCGAGTGTCGGCGCATAAAAGGCATACGTACGAACGCAAAAAGACTCTTTCGCACAACCTCGGCTTTCGTACCCTCTGCTTTGTCTCTCCTCCTTTTTTTCTCTCTCCTTCTCACCTTCAGTTTTTGCGGTGAAATAAAAACTCTCACTCGCAGACTTCAAGCGCGAAATTGCCGTGCGTAGAAATGTTTTCGGCAAAGGGGGTTTTTGTTGTAAAAAAATTTTTTGTATTTGAGTAACGCGTTTGCTCGAAATTGTATTCGACGTACACAACAGGTTTGCTTTACCTGCGACTGTGTATTGTCCAGTGATAAGCCGAGCAAACGCAGCCGTTGATTTATATTATTTGCCAAACATTTATATTCCGGGTGTTTGGCATATTCGCCGCAATTTATTATACCCTAATATAATTTTCGCGTCGCATTAGCTCGATTAAACGTCAACAAACCTACCATCAATCGAATCCTGATCATCGCACTTAAAACTAACCCAAGTAACCAGAGAACAAATAAAAAAAGGACCACAATCGCTAATCAAAGTTCATCGTACAGTTGGGCTTGAAGTCGCGCTCTCCGCCTGTAATCGCACATCCCGCAGTCTCTCTGCTAACTAGTAGGCGCGCGAGTACCGCGCCATTTCCGAGATTACGCCCCGCTACGGCTAATCAGGTCGCGCGCGACTTTGCACGGTTGGCAAGGGGGGGGGGTTAATGAGCCACCCTCAAGGTTGAGTATCTAACCGTCTGGAAGAGGCTCGTAATTAAGGACCAATCAACGATCGTTGAATTTATCGTTTAAGAAAAACCGTACGAAACTTTAATCAACTACTCGCATGATTTTGCATAAAATCGTTATTACATCCGCGATCTTCCGACGTTACAACCCCGCGGAAGCTCTTAAAACCTCATTACGAGAAAGTCGCTCTTGGAAAAATCAGCAAAGTCCATTACTACCTCGCAGTTTCTTTTCCGCATCCTCCTCCGGGGCTCTTCCTCTCTCTTTCTCTTTCCCTTCTATTGTCCAGCCCCCCCTTTTCCGACGTACGCCAAAGTCATCCTCTCGTAAACGCGGAGCCAACAGTCCGGATTCGCGCGTAAAGAAAAGAAGGAAGAGAGGATCTTTCGTGAGAGAGCCAGCCTTTCACGGGGGAGGAGAGGGCTACTAATCCTCTTTACCCTCTGTCGAATGAACAAAAGACGCGCAGCCCCCGGGGCTGTCTTTGAGACTCGGAGACTTGTTACTTTTGCTTTCTCTCTCTCTCTCTCTTTTGGTCCACGATTTTTTTCGCCTCGCGGAATTTTCGTTCCTGTGCGTCAGGATCTCGTTAGAGATCTTCTATACCTTGGTACCGGGCTATTTAAAACGCGATAATTTCTTTGAAGATGTCTTTTCAATTGTTTTAGCGTTTTTTTTTTTTTTTAAAAGAGCCAAGCGCGAAGAAGAATGTATCTTTTCTGCGAAGCGCCGGTTAAGTCGGCTCTCTGTCTCTCTCTTTCAACGTGGATACGTCCTTTTTTGTCGCTTTTTTTTACTGGCTTTGTATTGTTCTGGAAATAGTAGCCTTTTTAATTAAGGCCTTTTACGTGAGATCGCTCTGGTGGAATACGGAATTTACCGGCCGGTAAGAGATAGAGAATTGAAAAGACAAAAAGAAAAATTGTTAATTTTTATTTCGCGCGAATTTTACTAAATAAAGGGTCGTTAATTTAATTAGAATCAAAGCGAGTAATACGAAATTAAATGTACGATTATTTTCCGAAGGTTTTTAACGATATTCCATACGAAAACATATATTTCACTCATTAAAACCAGCCCCCCCAACAAATCCTCGCGCATCCGGAAGCTTCCTGACCGAGAGAGTGAGAGCGGGAGGACAAGATAAACGTCGGTCTCGCGTCGAGCCACAATTCTCTCTCTCTCTCTCTCTCTAGGCTACCGATAACGAGGATAGGCGAGCTCTAGGGCAGTTGAGAAAAATCAAGCGCGAGAGGGCAATCGGTGTGCAATTCTCACGCGCTAATCAGTATACCAGCGTTATCGGTATAGGCCGTCGCACCCCTCTCTCGCCCCCTCATCAACCGCCAAGGGCCATGGATCCCCCCCTCAACAGTTCGCGCACGTGATTCCGCTCGCGTGATCGGATCTCGTTTTCGGCCCCCGGTGTTATCAAGCCCCGTCCATCTCTCTGTGTTCGTCCGAAAACGTTAATTACAATTAGATTCCCGCGTGCAGCACGTGCATCCCTTCGAGGTCTGTGCACACCTATCGTTGCGCCTCTAGCTTTGCACCCTACACTCACGTGTCTTCGAAACTTATACAGCTTCAACGGATATTTTTCTATTGTCTGTGTCCGTTTATGTGTTATAGTACCGACTTGCAGGTGGATAGAGCCAGAGAGAGAAAAAAAGATACCCGGGGTTAATGGTATATGGGTTTGGAAGCTATACACACATACACTGATCCCAATGAGAACAAATGGATAACGTCCGCTCGGTTTTCCTCATTAGCTCACACGGTCATTACGGCCGATCGGTATATCCCTCCTCCCTCTTCTCACCTTTGCCGTGGCCTCGGGCGCGCGAAAAACCATCCGTACACGTCATTGCTGGCTTGCGCGTCGCCAACAGGTGACGTCCCCCTCCCGCCGAAGCACACCCTCTCTAACGTCGTCATGAATCAGCGCTCGGCGTTTTCGCGCGTGATGCACATACGGGCCACCAAGCGTCATACACACACATACATACATACATCTATACAGAGGACAGGGACTTTCTCGAGAGATCGCGCGTCTCGACTCTCGTAAATCTTTTTTTTTCTTTCCCTTCATACACTCCTCCCCCGCACCCCACGTTTGACGCGAGCCTGTCGCGTGCGCGCTATCTCTCTTTCTCTTTTCACATAGCCTTCTCGTTTCCCCTGGCCTTCATAAATCCTCGAAGGTGCGCGACGCCACGCAGCGGGTCTCTCTGTTCCCCTCACAGCACACTTTTTTTTCTCCTGCTAATGCTCGCGCGCTTCGTTTTTACTTTCTCTCTCTTTTTTTTCTTCATTTTTGCGATTTTCTCGCACGCGATTCCGTATGTGCAGGGTGTATAGCGTTCTACGGACGGTACAACTCGCGCGCGCATTCGCCAAAGGATCAAATAAGGGTGCGGTATCGGTAGCGCCTTCAAGGAGTAGATTGCTCTACGGGCCGTTTGCCTGGCAAACAAGCCTCTCTCTCTCGTCATCTGCCAATTACACGTGCGACGGCTCAGCTTCGCCGATGCATCATCTAGCTTGAAGAGGGTAGTAGGGGGGGGGGGGTGTGCAGAGGGTGGATGAGTCTATCCCGATGTATCCAGGGCCGAGGAGGCGCCGCCCGGGCCCCTCGGGATTTATGGGGCCAAGCGCGAGGCTAGTCACGCCGGCTGCGATTAATGGTCCAGATGCCGCTGGAGGTAAACGAGGGAGAGGGGGCCTTGCCGGATCAAAGGCGAGCGTGGCACTGGTTGCCTATATAAGCTTTTCTTTTTTTTTCCTATCGCTGGCAGAGCCTTATAGCACTACACGCGTTCATGCAAATTGATATTTCGGCTGTGTGGGTTATGGGTGCGTGTGTTATTTAAATTGCATCGCCTCGGTAACCGAGGAATGTATGACAAATCGGCTCGTGATCGAGGGTCTTATTTTGCTGCGGTTGCAGGAGGGCAGGGTTGTACAAGCCGAGGATGAGTTATGGACGCGTTGTCTATGGCCGTAGGGCTGAAGTAATTATTGTTTCCTATCTTTTTTTTTTGAGGGTGGAGTCCGGTTTAGTGGATGACGAGGGGGTGTGTATGCGTGTTGTTTCACCATAGTTCCAGCAACTTTATCCTATTGGACCTGAAACGCATTTATATATGTTCGTTGTTTTTACAGAGAAAGAAGGGAGTAGAATTTTATTCAAAGCCAAGAGAAACTCGAGAGCGCAAAACTGTCGTGATTGCGAAAACAAACAAGCTTGAATTTTGCTTTTAATGCGTTTAAACCAGCGCACAGCTCGCGGGCTTTTCATTTTCCGAATACTCGGCACTTTGCGCTCTTGAAATACTCGGAATACGGCCGCTTTACACTTTGCGCCATTAAACTCGCTGAAACAGCGGCCCCCCGCATAAACGTCGCCGTGACACATAAGGCTTACTCTTAATTTCATAACACAGACACATAAAACATTCGCTTTCCGCATATATCCCGTACACAAACCTCAAATAAACCCTTGATCCCACAATCATATCCCGTCTGCAATAAAAGAAAAAAAGTATCATCGAATATCGCTCGCTCTCCAACTTCCCATCTACCAGGTCGAACCGATTTCTTTCCGTATATATACCAAAAACTCGCAGAGCCATTCTTTCTCAACTCCTCGAAAGATAGATCTCGCAACAGGCTTGTGCTCAAGACTCCTGTTGGAAGGGAAAAAAAGAAGTTCGCCGAGCAGCGGCAGCAGTACAGTGCCGTTGCCCCCGACGTCGTCGACGACGTGTAAAAAAAGGACACACCGTTTCTCTCCGCGGGGCCGACGCCCTCGGCACCTCCTCCTTAAAGGGGATAGTCCACTGTCCACGACTCCACTCCAAGTCGTCCCCTAAAATCCGAAAAAGCTGCCTGGTCACTTCTTGCTTCCCATGTTCTTGCTTTTTTTTTTAACAGGGAAACTTTCCGTAGTCAAACACATCCGTTGTCCAAACTCTCCATACGTCGGACTCCCTATCTCGGAAAACACGGAACATCGAAAACGTCGTCCGAGAGAGAGAGGAGCATTAATTCCGCAGTAGCTGACGCTCTCAGCGCTAGCCAATTATCGCATGATTTACTCTATCGCGCGAGCAGCGAGGGAGGTTGCTCGTCTGATTCAGCAATTTCTCTCCTGGCGCTATCGGCAATTGTCTCAGCGAGTATTAGTAGGAGATAGAGAGTGAGTCAGTCGCCCGAGGAAAGTCTCGGCACTCGTATAACTCCGTGATTCACAGCCTTGGACCTCCTGTCCGCGAAAATGGATGGGGTGCTGTTTAGAGAAAGAGATACGTACACACACGCGCCAATATCGCGATATGCGTTGTCGATCAGAGTCAACGACTCCATCGACGCCACGGCTCATTATCGGCAGCCTAATTGGCATTGATGCATGGCTCCGCTTGTTATACACCGGCCTCCGATATATGCACATCGCTAACTTCCTCCTCCCCACTACTACTCGCACTTGCTTTTGCATCAGACATAGCCTCGGCCGTTCATGTTTCATTGATGGCCTGCGCTCCCGCTTCTGCCTTGTTACTCGCGCGCTATATCTATGGTCGTCTCTCTTCCTATTACTGCACAGGCGCGGCATATCTAGACGGCTCGACTTACTCGACGACAAATATTTTATTCGTCGTGTGCGGTTGTTCTCCTCCTCCTCGCGCTGCCCCCCCCCCTTTATACTACGTGTTTTTGCCTCGTATATAGACTGTATACGTGTGTATCTTTGTATAATTCATGAGGTAAGTGGATGCGGCGAAATACGCGTATACCCCACCACACCCTAGTTTCTTTGATCATATTTATGACGCTGCTATGGATTACCCTGGGAAATTGACATTGCCTATTGTATGATGTTTGCGCGTTTATTATTTAGATTGGACGATACGTATGCTTATTACATTCAATGGACGAGACTCCCTGGAAAAAGTTTTTGGATGAAATTGGGAATTCTCGGATGAACGATGGCACAAGGGGACAAAAGCTCTTTTCATAAAAGCAAAATACCGGATACTCATGAAAAAAAAATTGTCCGCCAGACACGTTAAGCCGTTCCTACTCAGACAATCTTAGTCTTGACGAGATGTTGTCTCGTTTTCGATTTACGAATCGAGCCCGGCTATCTCTCGCTCTCTCAATAATTCAGTGGGCGCGACCGTGTGGAAAATGTCACTTACCGCTTGTCTCTCTCGCGAAATCGGACGAGCGCCGATAAAAGACCGGCATCATAGCGATTGAGCCTGCCACGCGAGTTTATATACGAAGGTCGTTCAACCTGTCTCCCAGGCTCTCAAAGTGCCAGCGGACTGGAAGACCTTTCCGTCACCGGACATACGCACACATACGTCGCTTCTTCACTCGACCAAGAGATTGGATTAGTCGTCTCTGCGTGAGGGCGTTGAGAGAGCCTCTCGCGTTTACCGCCGCTGGTGATGATTTTGATTATCAAAATCTACGCGCGGTCTGCCGGTATACACACGAGCACGTATCGTTAACGACGAATTATCAATCAAATCGTCCGCGTGTGTATATGTTTGTCAACGCCACCCGCTCATCCGTCATCTTTGTTAACAATGATCGATTGCCTCCTCACACTTTCCAGTACACGCCCATAGAGAATATTAAATTCATCGCTCCCGGTCGATCCTAAATCAGACGTCGTTCGCTGGCCGCATTACGCAGCCAAAAGAGAGAGACAGAGATGAAAAGGGAAAGAAGCATCGTTCCCCGGCAACGTTAAAATTTATCCGGATCACGACGATCAGACTAGAAGCAGTAGCGGCGTTGCCGACGGACTCGTATAACCCCGATTCGGTTTTACGAGCCAATTTACTTACGGCCGTATGACGCCATATTTGCCCTTCCTCTCCTCCCTACTCTCCCCTCTCCCCCCTTTTCCCTCAACCTGCTACTACTCGTCGTCGTCGTCAACGAGGCAGTTCTCTCGCATCTCCCGCGCGTACGTATAAGAGCGAGGGAGGGGATAGAGGCCGGGAGGGGAGTAATCTCGTTGAGGTCCGATTATGCCCCGGTCACCCTGGATATCTGCATGCATCTCGCGCGCGGGCTCGTCCTATAATCGGCCCCGCTCTCGACGTTTCCGGGACAGGCTGGATTAATGTTTAGCAGAGAAACGAACGACGTCGACGAGAGAGAGAGCCAGGCGAACTTCTTACTCCCTCGGCATTAGACTGATTTGCTCGGATTATGCGGCTACAGAAGCTTTCTCTCCCTTGATATTTTAATAATTCCGAGAGCTAATTCTATTAAGACTGCGGCTTCGCTTAGGATCCCCCGCGCGCTGCCTGGGATATAGGCGCTTGATCGTTGACTTTCCGCGCTATATCTGCATAATCGCGTGCGTTCCTGCGGGGCTTAGGTTATTTATGGATGGAAGAGCTGTAGAGCCGACAGAGAGATAGACATTATATGCCTGATCTCGTTTAATGAATTTATCAGGAGCGACGATAGAGTTGACGAGGCCATCGACTGCCATAACGTTCATCCTCTGCTTTCCCGAATATTACAGAGACTTAATGTTGAACGCAACGTCATCATTTGTTGTACGCTTCATTTTCAAATAATATATTTCGTAAAAATATATATCTCCCGTAATTCCATGTGCGCTGTCCCGAGCAGTGCTCGGCGACAATTAAAAGCTGTGAAAGCTTAATCTCAACGATGGCCTGGCACAATGCGCGCGCATACTAGCGGGAGTTCGACAAAGAGAGGAACGATATCTCCCCTCTCCTCCCATTGCTTTGTCGCGGGGCCATTATCGTCCGTCTTTCTTGGACTACCGATGGATCTTCGCGGCTTTTTCTACTCGACGAGCCATCATGATCTGAACAATGCCGGACACGAGGCTATTTGTTCTCGATGTCGCGGATACGACGCCGAGGGATTGACGCTAAATGAAAGTGTGCGCCTGCGCTTGGCAGGCGGTTGGCTTTCTTTTTAGATCTCCAGCTGAGTGGTCTATTTGTCTCCTCGGCGCTCTGTCCTGCTATATTGCGTGCCTCTCGACACTTACGCCGGCTATAGAGAGTCACCAATGAGACGGCGAATCAGTAAAAACGTCGTATCCGTGCCGATCCACCAATATATTGTTATAGCCATTACCATAACAAAGATATTAGCTGGAATAAATAACCCGAAAATCAAGCTGAGAAAATAAGCTATAAGGATGCTGAGATCTATGCCAATAGCCAATACGCTGGAAAGTCACGGAACCTCGTATACCAAGCAAGCTGAAATAATGCGAGAGGCTGTAGCGCTCTCTCTCCAGGGAATAATAGTCAAGCGGGACTCTCGGGCGTGTCGCGAGCATCGATCTTCCAGCTCGTCGCGTTAGATCATCCGTCTGATATTGGCATTAGAGAGGGTGCGAGAGAGAGAGAGAGAGAGAGAGAGAAAGAGGGAGCGAAAGGGATCAGGAGAGATGATGCGCTCATTGAATATGTACTCTCTTTCGTTAGCAATTACTCGGGCGTCGCATCTACCCCCCCACCCCTGTTTGTTTTGTCTACGATAAGGCCTATGGGCGTATGTCTGTCTAGCAGTAGCTTATCGCGAATCTATCGAAAATGCACGCGAGCTCTCCAGAGAACTACAGCATATGCTTGCATTAGCTCTCGTACGGTTCTCGGTGATCCCCTAGGACGATAAGCTTCTCCCCTAATTATTCTCCTTGATTCTTGCACTTTTGGATCAAGGAAAATAATCTGCATCT
Source organism: Anagyrus pseudococci (assembly GCA_030522585.1). Lineage (NCBI taxonomy): Eukaryota > Metazoa > Arthropoda > Insecta > Hymenoptera > Encyrtidae > Anagyrus > Anagyrus pseudococci. Next base: position 25,836 of record JAPYYQ010000676.1, on the reverse strand, counting down.
CGTCAACTCTTTTGCTCCATTAGACATCAAACCCAATCAGCCCCTAATACCACGTGGCTAACGGACCTAGAGATCAGAAGATATAGGATCGAAATGATGATCGGCATAGATATACATCGGAGACTCATCGCGCCCGAGAGAGTCCAACATCAAAAGCTACTCCGGCCACGCGTGTACGTAGTCAAGCCCCAAACTTATTCACGCGCTGCGGAGCGTCAACGGTATATATAGCGCTCTCACACGCGCGTGTGTGCCCACACAAGTGAGAGAGAGAGAGAGAGAGAGAGAGAGAGTAGTATATAAGGGGGATAGAGAGCTGACAACCCGTAAAACTAGCAGCGCAGCAAACATTCGCACGCGAGACTAGGCACGAAAGGAGAGTGACGAGGGGGATAGAAAGAGAGAGAGAGAAAGAGAGGCATTGTACACGCCGAGGTAGAAGGTTGAGTGTACAGTCACCTGTAAGCTGGAGAATAAAGCGATCGCTGAGGGGAACAAGAAGCTGCGAGATTTGCATGACAGTAGAGGAGAGTGTATAGGGTTAAGAGGGTGGGGCGAAGCGACAGATTTCGTACACCGAGGCTTTTTGCCGTATGTATAATTTCCGCTGGCCGATAGGCGATTTGCGGTCGTGTTGCCCAAACACGTGACGCTAATGCGACCCATAGCCTTCGAGAACCCCCTAGTATACCTTAGGTGGTCTTTGAAGGAACGAGTTATATCAAGGATGGGGGGACATTGTGTGGTGACGATGGTGCGTGCGTGTTTGTAGGCGGGGCTTCTAGCCTTTCTTCGCTTTCTTTCCTCTATGAGGTTTGATGGACGTGGGGAGATCGCGATATACAGCGATGGGGATTGGAGATGTCGCGCTTTGGTCGCGTACAATGGTGGTCCTATGGAAAACTATGGAACGGCTGGGTGCAATGACTGGGTATACTGTGAATGTAGTACTTTAGGGGTGAGGGTTAAAGGTTACCGTTTGAATGTCGTTTGTGGATATATCTTATGCCTTGTTGAGTTTCTGGGGCTGTGGAACGTGTCCCTGATGTTGGATCGGAATAAGTAGGGTATTATGGCGAGCCTCCTAGAAAAGTTGTTGCTGCATTTGAAAAATTCATGTATAATAAATTTTTCGTTCTTTTTCCATATCACCTGGTTCAGATCTTTTTCCAAAAAATCACAATAAGAAGCAACCCAAACACGCGCTCCAGTTTCTCCACATAAGCTATCTATGTCTCGTATCAGCCATTTTTTTCAACGATCACGTAGCTGAATATTGAAACCCAAGACCAGGGGATAAGGGACATGGGAGGGGAGGGTGAGGTCGAGAGAAAGCTCGGTCTTATTTGCGAAGCAAACAGGGTCTTATGAAATTATAAAGGGTGCAGGAGGGGAGGGAAGGACAGAGCAAGAGAGAGGGAGAAGGTCGCTCTCGCGTATTCGTTGTCACGTGTGGAATTTGAATTTCAAATCGGCCCCCCGGCTATCCGATTCGACTGTGTTTAGGCTCAACGAACTTGTACACGCGTTGTGAAACCACGAGTAATAAAAGTATAACTGCTTGGAGGGTAAGGGGAGGAAAGGGTAGAAAAATGATATCTGCCGCACGAAAGCCGTAATTGCAGCTATAGCCTGATACGGGATCGTTTAGAGAGTTCGGATTTCACTGGAGTACAACTTGCCGCACGTAAGAATCCGATAGCCAAAATGGACGAAAAGGAGACGGTGACCAGTGACTTTTTCTCGAAAAACTAATCAATCTTTACCTCGTCACTGTGAACAGAGGGGAGAGAGAGCAGCGGTGAGCCTGTACATCCCTGGGATACCAGAGGGAGTCCGGCCGACAGGCCTCTCTAGCCTTTGTCCCGTAATTATACCACGCGGCGTTGGCCCAATTACCGAAATCCTCCCCGGTGGATTCGAACTCCACGGAAGTTTGTACCAAGCCCCACCTCTCTCTCTCTCTGTTACTCGGGTCGCGCTAGCTTTTGCACGCTTTGCCCGCCGGCTGGGCAGTTCTCCTTTGAGCCTCGTGTTTCTCTTCCCGCTTCAACTCTTCCCCTCTCTCTCTCTCTCTGACTAGCTCGCGAAACGAGCGACAATTATAATTATTTTATTTTGACGAGGCAAAGAGCTCTCGGGTGACGGAGCTCTTTCTCTCTCACACGCGGCTACCGTTGCCCTCTGTGCTGTGCCGCGCTCGCTGATTTCAGTTTGGCGCTCTCGTGATTTCGTTGCGGTGTATGTCAGTGTGTGGGTGCCAGAGCTACCGGCGGGCTTTATGTCGCGGACGGGTCGAGGATTTTAATTTCCCGAGGAAATTAGCTTGTGTTTCCGTTGAATTATCATTGAGTTTTTCCAATTCATTCTTCGCCTATGTCTCTTAAATTGCATTGTTTGTTTCTTTTAACAATTTTTTTGACAATTTCAAATCATCATCGAAATTCGCGCGTAATTACTCAAATCTACAAACTTTATCAGAATACAAAGTCGAGTATTTACCGGAATCAAGAGTTCACTGGGTAATTCCCCCCCCCCCCCAAAAAAAAGGGAAAAGAGATAGAGGCTAAAGTCCAAGCCTCGCGACAGCGAGGTATATAGTCCAAGCGTCAGCACAACGGGTGGGCTCAGCAACAAAGGCAGCAAGAGAGAAAGCCTCGCGCAGCCGCAACAGTTCGTCGCCAAGCCAGAGAGAGAGACGAGCTACCGGGGGTCGAGGTGAAAGCGCTATCTGCCTCGAGGCCGTCCGATGATTAATTCGCCGGCGTGCCCGGGACGCGCTCCCTTTTAACGAGGGACTAAACGCGCGTAAGCTCGGCAACTTCCGGCTAGTCCAGCGCAGGATGGGCAAGAGCGCGGTTTACATTCGCGCCTAGCCGCGCGGAAGCTACCCCTCTCACTCTCGTCAGCCTACCCTTCTACGCCACCTTGTGATAGGTATATGTACGCGGACATTGTTCTCCTGGGCTTGTTTATGGCGTATCGGCTGGAGAAGTTTCGTTTAGCCCCTATATACATACTCGGGCGCTAGGGATATATGTTTCTTTGCGGGCTGCGAGTAGTAGGGGGCCTTGTAGAGAACAGGGCTTTCTCTACGCGAGAGAGAGAGGCCTTGGGATTAAAGTATTAGGGAATTTTTATATCCCTACCGGCCCTACTCCGGTGTATTTTTTTTCTTCCTTTCGCGATTAAAATATCGGACGGTGCCTTGCTCCTCGCCACTCTCCCCCTGAGTAAGCCTGGATTACTCGGGGGTTGCGAAACTTTTTTAATGCGCTTCCTTTTTTTCCTTCTACCCTCTCTCTCTCTCTCTCTTTTTTGCCCGTATCCTCGGTTCTGCATTTTGTTGTTGTTCGCTGTGGACGAATATCAAATTTTGATGAAAAAAGGTATATTGTCATGCAAAAGTTATGCGCTCATTTCGAAAAAAAATCTGCAACGCAAGCTTTGCTCATTCCACGAGAGCAGAATCCAATCCGACAAGGTAATCAGAAGGGCCTGGCATACTTGTATAAGCAACTTGGCATGTACGGTAGCTATTGTTTCGCGTCTTGCATATACATCGGGATATCGGGGCGTAAGGATGAAAGGAAAGCCTGCGGTTCCCGTATAGCAAGAGCAACTAGCCATCACGTTGCGGCTACTCTAATCAGCTTAGCTTTGTGGTCGGCTCTCTCACTCCAAGTGTACGCAACGCCAATACACCGTGAGAGAGCCTATATAGGCTCGCGCGATAATAATCCGTCTTTATTAAGCCGCGACGCTTTGGCAACCAGCCGCGATATCATAAACTTGCCAACTTTCTCAATAAGACGCTTGTCTTTCATCTTTGCCCTCGGCCTCCCCCCGCGTCTATACAAATGCAAAAATTAACGCGAGTCCTCGAAAGTTCAAAGTTGCACCGGCTGCGAGGAGACTGATCCCAGCTATTGTACAGCCGCAAGTGTATACCGCGCGGAGGATAAAAGAATCGCCACTCTAAATAAACTTGGGAACTCTGCGGGTAAAGGGGAAAGTCGCGCGAAGATCCCGCGCGTATAAAAAGAAGAGCCGTATAGTATAAAAGTCCGGGGCTAATGTGAACGTCCTCGGTAACGCCTTAGTTCGCGCAGTGGTCCCCCATCCATGATTCCGCGTCGAGGCGAGAGAGAGAGAGAGAGCGTCTTCCGGCTCGTCGAACGGAAATGACGCGCGCGTATAACTTTCGCGTCGCCCCAGCCGCGGGCGTTATAAAGGAAAGTTGAATTGCCGACCGAGTTTTACGCTCTTAGAGCTCTTTCTCTCTCACTTTGGGGCAGGAGAGGGTTTAATGCCGCGAACAGCCTTGCCAGAGCCCCTACTACCCGCGTGCAAAGTTAGCTCGGGAACGCGGTTTGTGCTGCGGCGTGATGAATTTAATTAGGGGGAAGAGCACGGAGAGAGTTGGTGGGAGGGACTTACGGGAAGGTAGTTAACGACCCCTAGATATTCCCTTTTCTTCTCGCTCTCTCTCTCGGTGATTCTTGCCGATTTATTTGCCCGAGAGCGATTCGAAAGTGGGTTATACGACTCGGCGCGCGGCTGTTCTCTCGGACAAGCGCGTTTTCTTTGGTAACTATACGAGGAGAGAGGGTTGTGATTGTTTGTAGGAGATGAATTTTTAGGTAATTTTTTAATGGCTTTTTTGTTTAATTTTTGGTTTTTCTTCTGTTTCAGGTAAGAGACGCATGGGAGAATTTGCCGAAGGGATAGGGATGTGCGTATCTGTGAGCAGGTAAAGTGAAATTTTTCTTTGGAAAATCCAGAACCGTCGATTCGTCCACTTTTTAAAAAATTCAAAATAAATATTCCAAGCCCTGTAATGATCGCGACCCACTTATCTTAAGAAAAATATATATAATCGAAACCGTAGGATCCCCAGTGGAATGCATAATTAATAAATCCCTCCTTCCCCTGACCTCCTATCGCCAATAAAAAATCCCCAAAGGAAGCGAAACGAAACATATCGTACGTGCCGACGTAACGGACAAAAGTCCATAGCGATAAAGAGGCCTCAAAAGTCGCGTGGTCCTATCGGTGCCCTAACCCTCCCTCCTCTGTCATTGAATATTCAACGCGGGACGCGCACGTGCGCGCGGAAATAGAAAAAGGGGGAGAAGGAGGAGGCTGGGTAGGGGTACAAAATAAAATAAAGCGCGGAAAATCTGCATTCGTAGGGCTCTCTCTCTCTCTCTCTCTCCTCTTTTCCCGAGCCACAGCCGAAAAATGCAAATGACGGGTTAGCAGGCTGCGCGCAAGACAATTGGACGAAGCGTACGCGCTTCGAAATTCGAATTGAGAATATGAGATGCCCCGACCTAAGTCAACTTCGTCATTTTCAAGCTGTGTCTGCAGCGCTCTATGTCCCGGGGATGGAGGCTTTATGAATCTAGTCGGGGGATCCTGTGATTCTAAGCAAATTTTGGAGGAGGTTGGGGGATTATTTCCGCGATGATTAAGGCGTCGAGAGAGAGGGAGAGCCGTGACTGCTGGCTTTAGCATGTGTGATTTTAATCAGATGCTTCAGCTGATGAATTTGTAGTTATGTATGGATCGTACTTTTTTTCATGAATCCTTTGCCAAGTTAAATTTTTCTGGAGGAGAAAAGGGCTCTTGGTAAGACTTAGCGTTTAAGCGAACAAAAATTAATTTATCATCCTATGAAATTCAGTAAAAGATGGATCTATATACCCAAGTGAGCCTTGTAATTTTTATAATTATCTCGACTTTTGTGGCCTAAAAGCAAACTGCCCGATCCTTCGCTCCCTTTTTCCCTCGCGCCATTACACCATTATTCTCTCTATTTATAATTTCATCCTTACCAAGCCCCCCAAGATCAAGTCAAATTAGTAATTCCCTTTTAATGCTCTTCGCCCACCATTTTTTCTCTTTTCTCTTCCTCCACCAGCTCTCCCGTCCACTCAGCCTTTATTTCATTAGCTCCTAACAATTACGAGAGTAATTGAATTTCTTATGAAAAAAAAGGAATAACCACCCATCCTCCACATCCTGACACTAGCACCACCTATTCCATAGTCACCCTTCCTGAAAATTTCCAAACCAAATCAATTTTCCCAAGCAACACACACCGCCAATATCCCTAACCATGCCCCTGTCTAAACCCCCCCCCCCTGTTCTAAGGTCGTCAACAACACTCTCTGCATCAAGCTGCAGCATGCTCAAAACAATCGTGCTCGAGAGAGAACGTCGTGTCTCTCCAACCCCGGCGAAGCTGTTGCCCAGGACACATCCGTGAAAATTCAGCTGCGCGCATAAAGACATCCAATTCCCAAGGCTGTAGGTTCGTAAGCGAGTGGGTTGGGAAGTCTGGCCTACAGCGGAGGACATATATAAAGGCGGAAAGGGAATTCCGTGCTATTTCACCTCGGCAGACAGTGCTCGCTCGTCCGTCTCTTCGCGCCAACGACGAATCGCCACGCGAGCAATTATGAATTCCCTCTTTCGCCCGTGAGTGTGTATATATATCTCTCCATCCCGTGCGGCGAGAGGGACACTAGGAGAGCGTATAGTGAAGGAGGGGGATGAAGGACTAGAGAGGACACGACCCTTTTCTCTCCCGCTATCTAGTTAACTCTCTCTCTCCCGCGCTAGAATCCTCCTCCTCTTGCCCCTACGCGTTCTCTCCCCAGCCCCGGCTAATTAGCATGAGGAATTTGCATTCCGGGCGGAAGCCATCTAGCCCGACAAATTGGCTGCGCCACTCGTTTCCCTCGGCCCCCCCTCTGCTACCCCCCGGGACTGCTATCTTCTCCTAGCTCTCCTTCGGCATAACTGCGCCCGCGCGCGCTCTACGCTGTCGAGATGACGTATGCCCACCTCCTCCTACTTTTGCTCAGGCTCCTCTATACTCCGGGACGATCGATCCTCTCTATCGTATTCTCGATCCGCTGGACTAGAGCGCTAACTCCAAGCTTGAACTACGACAACGACAGTGATGGAACTGTCTTTGCGAACAACTGATGTTGCCGATGAATTTGACCGAGGGAGAATGAGAGGGGGGGCAACCATCTCGTTGTCTTGGTCCTCTGAATATTCCTGACCACGAGCCGCTGAAATAACCGTTAATGAAGTGCGTTTCTCCCCCAGTGCTCGTCAGCTCGTCGGTCTACGGCATATGAAATATCGCGTTAGAATAACGTAGTTTCGCCGCTTTTACGACATTATAGAGTTTGCTCAACTGGGCTCCAGGCTAACCTTCCCCGACCGCAGCAGGACACTGTATTTGAACGTCCTAGAAGGCTTATTCGATTTTCCATTATTTTTTTACCCTCATATATCGCTTGTTCGGCTGGAAGAACAGTCCGCGAAGCCTTGATGAAAAGCCTCGTTACCGAAGCTCGCTTGCGGAGAAAACAAATTTTGCGCAATCGTGAAAGATCCTCCTATATTAAAACTCGAAAGCTTCGAGTCTCTCTAGGGTAGCCCCACAGTCTTCGAGTACCAAATCCGTCGGTTTCGCGCGCATTACGCCCAAAAAAAGAAGAGAAAATCCGTAACCCCAGCCTGGGGGCTCCATTTGAAGATTGCAGTACCCTTACGTATCCCGCGCAATCGCGAGAGATCCGTCATTGCGCAACGTACATACCGATGACGCAGCCAAGATGGAGCGTAGAGAAGAGGGGTATAAGAAGACACAAGTGGACCGCACTAAGTAGCACTAGGCCGAATATGCCCCGAGACGCCCCCGAGCGTTTCTCATTTGTTTCCCGAGAGCGCATAGCTTCCTTCCTTCCACTCTCCTCTTTTTTTTTTAATCCGCAGGAGATGGAGCCTCCAGGGCTGTCGTTTTTTTCTCTTTCTCTCTATCTTCGTCGTCATCGTTGCACGTACGAAAGAGAGCCTGCGCTACTCGGCGCACTGATTGTCTCTCTCTCTCTCTCTCTTCCCGAGAACCAAGCCGGGAGGAAATGAAAGAGGATAAGCGACGTAACGAGCGCCGGGGCTTATTATTACTCTCCTCCTTCTCTCTCCTTCCCAGGGCACACGCGACTATTCGTTCCGCTACCTTTACTCCTCTCGGTACCCTACACTCATACCCGCCAAACCTTTGGCCCAACAGCTTAACCTCATTGTTCTCTCTCCCTCGTAATCAATATGCAGACTAATAACGAAGCGCCAAACTTCCCCAGCTGCTTCCCCGCACAGGGCGCTTATTGAATATCGGTTTCCACACCGAACCATCAGCAAATTAACAGCTTCACCTTACACGAGCTCCAATCTCTCCCAATTCTCGCGTCTCTCTCTCAGCAAGGATGAATTTCCGGCCGGCTGACGACTAGCGTCTTAATTCAGCGCTCGTGTCTCATAAGCCGCCGGCGACAGCTGCGGAATTACCAGCTCCTTATCCCGATCCGGCGAGCTACTGTCCCCGAGGATCTACCGATAATCCACTACGGGCCACTACTCCTGCTCCTTCTTCTTGCCTCCTCTGTACACTTCTCGGCCCCACGGATTTTACAGTCTTGTCTTTTATTTTCGCCGATTCTTTGCTCGACGTCTGCTCTTTCTCTCTGATCGGTTTGGACCATTGTTGGAATAGAAGGGATTCGGTAGTATACAGCTGCATGTCGCTCTGCTAAGCCTTTTCTTAGCGTTTCTTTTTTTATTCTCGAGACTAACGTTTTTATCCTCTGGAGTGGTCTCTCTCTTTTTGAGTTTTCTTTAAGCTCGAGTTTACAGTACAAAGTACATTGGTGTACTTCCGAGCGAGAAGAAACATTAGTTTTTTTTTGTTATTAAATAAATTCCTTAATTTCAAGGCATAATTATTTAGCGTGCATATTCTCGTGATTCTCCGAGCTACCCCGAGCTTATTCAATTTTTCAAGCAGCACGACTGTCGTAATTAACTTCCAATAAATCCCGACAATGCAGCAGCAGCAGCAGCAGTAGTAGGGCATTTAAATACCCCGACGGAGATGGGACCGGACAATGGCCATCCCAGCGGAAAATTGCCCGACGGCCGAGCAATCAAGTGATTAACCGTTACGGGGCGAAAAAGAAAACGACCACGACGACTGGGAGAGGACAGAACGACTCGCCAAGCCTTTTTAGCATTTCGCTCTCTGCGGCGAGCCCCTCTCTCTCTCTCTCTCTCGATTGTATCATTCCGAGCGTGACTCAGTTGTCGCACGGCCTCTGTCCTCCTTCCTTTTCTCTCTTTTTTTCTTCTTCTCTTTGCTCGTTACGCCTATACCGATGGAACTTAATTGTATGCGGAAACTTTATGAAGATTTGCGAGCTTTTTGACCTCCCGCCCCGTCGACCAGTCAATTAGCCGCGCCAACTTTCAGTGGCTTTGTAAATTGTTGGAGTTTGCAATCTTGCATAAATTCATCGGCTGGACGCTCTCCGTGTCAAGCTGTCGTTGTATATAAAAGTGACTCGACGAGAGAGAGAGAGAGAGAGAGAGAGAGAGAGAGAGAGATGTCAAACAATTGACTGCTTCATATATAAAAATGCCGGGGGTTTTATCAAACGAGAGTATACGATTACGTTGAAAAAAAAAAACGAAATTGTCCACATATCTGTCTGTCCGTTACACTAAAAGCACTCCATACGCGCATGGGTACGATACAGAGAATACCCGCATTTGGAAACTCGACGTTATAGCAGCAGCCGAGTAGTCGTGGGAAAACACAGTTGCCGGAAAACAATTTCCCCCCGCAAAAAGTTTCCAATCGCCAAGAGCCAAGCGAATCCGCGCACTACGCCTCGGGCCCTCTAAGCCCGGATACCCGGAGCTTCTTTGCGGCTAATAACTTCCGAAAAATAGACGGCCCTCTCTCTCTCTCTCTCTCTCTCTCTCTCTCTCTCTCTCGAGAAAGAGGGATGGAGCTCTTTCTCGGCAGACGAGCTTCTCGACTTTTTGTTCGTATTGTGTGTTTGTTTCGTTGTCGTTGTTTCTATACATTTACGTTTTGTTATTATTTGGCTAATTGTTATTTAAATTTGCCAACTGCATATACACGCAATATTCGCGATTACGCTTGGAATAATAAAAAAAACATTGTATTTTATTTTGTTTTTCATTTCAGCGCTTGTATTTGTTCAATAGAGGTCGATTTTTTTTCGCGAAAAATAAAGGCAAAATTTATCGCCCAAGCGCTGTTTTTTGCAAATTTTTTCCAAAGCCCACCGTCACCGTTGTCAAATAAATCAATCGCGACAATCAAAATATTTGCAAATCACTCGTAACGTGTAACTAAAGTAAACCTTTTGATTACTCGGTCATTACACAGACACAGAGATTAAAATCGTGATACAACAAATTTTGTGTCTAGTCGATAAAGTCACTCGCTTAGCCATAATACCACTTCTACTTATTACTTCCAGCGCTAGACGAGGGGTTATAAAACAAAAAAAAAGCCGTCTACCGCCGACCACACAAGGGTTTTACAGCTTATCAATATGCGCAGTCGGTGTATATGCTCAAGGATCGACGTCCAGACGGCCGTTAACTTTATAGCTTCGCAAAAGCAGACAACGATTACGACGCTTGAATTCATAGCGTGTTACGCCTGATTTATTAATTAATTGACGAATGAACGAGCTTATTTTTTGTTGAATATACAAAATTGTAGATTGTTTACAAATTTGGCATATCGACTTTGATGCAAATTAATTATCTTAGCGGCGGAAATTTGTAACGAAATCTGCTCTCTCTCTGCCTTATGGCTTGATTATTTTACAACATCGCTTGTTTATGTTATCAATTTTGTTGAGAGAGAGAGAGAGAGAGAGAGAGAGAGAGAGAGAGAGAGAGAGTACGACCGTTGGAGCTTTCCCGCTTGTGTCCACAAGGCTTCATTAAACGCGTTGAGTTTCGTTGAGGCGAAAGGGCGAGGTGGGCCAGCAGCCGAACAAACTTGCGGACAACTTTGCAATTATGCTAGTCCAAGTTTTCGAATTTTAATTTAATACTTGGTAAGCCCCGATGTAGATTGCGTTTTTCGCAAAATTCTCTGTTGCGGGCTATTAAATTGTAATAAGATTAACCCGCGCGTTGCGTGTGCCGCAGGGTCGCTCATTAAAATTTAATCCTCTTATCGAACACTCTAATTTTAGACATTCTCGAATAATTTCCTCCTCCGTCAAAACAAAGGAAAAAAAAAATAATAAAGATCGCCTAAGAAAAGTGCGAGACGGTTTTAACCCAAGTCTCGGATCGAATAACGTCGTAGTCGTCGTACGAGAGCGCGTGATATTCCGCTCGCGCTCTCTCGTTTGTCCGTCTTGTTTGGCTCCAACTTTTCGATTTCGCCGCGCGTCAAAGTTAAATCGACGCTCGATACCTGGCCGATTACATGCGCAGCAAGACTTGGATTCTCCCCCCCCCCACTGTCTTTCCTATAGCTTCCCTCTTCACGAGCGAGCGTGTATATATAGACGAAGGCAGGCGCCAAAACTTTTTCCATTCGAGACCGCAGATAACATCGTTTCCACGTAGTTAGTTCCTTTCGTCGGGGAAGCCAGTTGCGCCTGCAGCCAGTCCACGGAATCGACAAATCGCTGATATTCCACGGGAGTTTGCGCGCCTGTCTTTCTCTGCGTTTTGTTTCTTCCCTATATAACCGACGTTACGCGCGCGCCCGGCTATGCCTGTATAAAGCGGCATTTTTATCGGCGAACTTCAGCGTCTGCTGCTCCGGACGCGCCTCTGAAATCGCTTCCTCTGCCTCTCCTCCGTAACTTCCATGCTATACTTCGCTGTAATATCCGGCCTCGGTCTCTCCCGACCAGATCATCTTCCGAAGCCTGAAAAGAAACAAAGGCGCATTAGACTCACATCGTGGACTTGACAAAAAAATGAACAAAAATAAATGTTAGAGGGTAGGGGAAAATAAAGGCGATTCAAAGGATGGGGAATCCACTGGTTCACACTTGCTACCAGGTATACATATATGAATCCATCAGTCTATTATCCGATCGGACGGATTAGTCGGTGCGAAAGAGGAAATTTTTCAAGCCACCCTTCGGATATTGCTACACTGGGCGATTCTGCGGTGTTCACGGGTGTACGAACGCGTCCGGTTAATGGTCGCCTATGTGGTTTGGTGTACATCGTAGTGGGAGTTTCACGCTGTCGGTGCGATCGACGTGATTCGATTAGAAACGAACGGCGCGATATTGGCAAAAGCGTCGAATTAATAACCCTTGTTTTCTTCCAAACCCCTGGCATTGTGTATATCGGCTTAGCGTTGAGATTTAAAAAAGAAACCGGCTTATGAATTCCATCGGTAATTACGACTAAAGCCTTTGTTCGAAGGTATGACTAAAGTCGCGATAAAAGAAAAGGAAATAACAAATGACGATCTGGAGCTACGAGCTACATATAGAGCGTTGCAACATACATCCCGTGAGAGCTTGATAAAGCAACTACACATATGCACCGATTTAGTCACGGGCTCTCTTGGCGCGATCAACAGGCCGGCGCACATAGAGGCGATTCACATTTCGCCCCAATTTCGAGGCTCCCTCTCCTCTTCTATAATGCGGATGTTTTGCGTAGGTGGTTGCCCGCCCGAGCGCTCGTGTCACGCGGCTCACGTATGCATCTCTCTACGATTCTGAGAGACCTCCCCTCGTCTCCCCCGTCCCCGATATACGCAGTCAGCTTTATTAAGCTCTCACTCGGCTTAGAGAGCTGTTTTCGCAGCTAAGCGACATTGCATATGCAAGCGTGTCAGCCTTGCGCTTTTTACCGGCCAATTTCCAGCTGGATTTGCGAACCAGTTCTTACGGGATACGGAGATCTGAATCGTTCGCGGTGGGAGGGGGGAGAGCTTCTATTTGCGCGTGATCATGCATGTGCGCGTGTAGGTGTGGGTGATACAGGGACTATCGTTTCGATTCTACTTAAGTTGAATGGAGCGACATGTGATTGTGAGAATACGGTTGTATGCAAAAGATGATAGATAAGTGTCACGCGCTAATATTTAGGTAGGCGCGATGATCGTGTGGTATTTGTTTTCATAATTGATGAGAAAGAAATTACTTACGATTTCGAATGATTTAGTGATGATCAAAGGTAAGTACTGTTGAGTCCACTAGACGATGTGGTTGGCAATGTTGATGACACCTCGGCAACTGAAAAGCAAAGTTATGTGAATAAACAGATATAGAAGACATGGAAAATCAAAGTGTTACGTGAGCAATCTCATCAGCATCGACAAACCAAGCAGCAGTCCACAAAGCTATCCGCAAAAAAGTCAACGTACCAGCTGCCAGATCTTTTTCTCGCTCATCTTACTCTTTCCTTCTCTCTTCTCGACATCGTGAAAGCCCGTACAGTGACGTCGACATCACGAATATCGCCCTCGAGTCATTACGGCACGTATCGCACTGATGATCAGCCGAGAGGCTCGGCCGGCACGGGTCGACCGCACCGAGAGAGCAAAGAGAGATGGAGGTCGGAGGGTGGGAGGAGGGAGGAGACACGCACACACACGTATAGAGCGTACAGTGTCGAGGAAAAAAGCGGCACGGAGTAAAAGTTGGCCGAGAGCCCGGTGGTGTACAGAGAGAAAGAGTGATAGAGAAAGAGAGAGAGAGAGAGAGAGGGGAGGGGAGGCCGAATGGAGGCCGCGTCACATGAGGATATCCCGCATTACGGGGCCGATTACGGCGTACAATAGCCCCCGGGAGCGACCTGCTGCCGCCGGCGGACGAGCCGATCTCCTCTCATCTCGCTCAACCTCTCTCTCGCACTACATTGCAACGCTCTAACCCCCTGTACGCTCTTTCTCTCTCTCCTACTGGCCTCGTATACGTGTGCGCTGCTTGTGATACGCGAGTCTGTGTCTTGGTGAGTGTAAGCGGGGGAGCGTCGAGGCCTAGGATCGATTGTTATTCGCGAGAGTTTCTCGCCACAGTTTGTCAACTCGCCTCGGCCGAGACACCACACGGACTTTCGAGCCTTACTCTTCAAGCTGCTCTAGGGTGAGGACAAGCTCGAGGGGATCTTACTGCTGGTACTGATACCAGAGACCGAGAGAGAAGACTCAGGTGAGTGATGCACTTTGGACATTTTTTTTTTTTTTTAAACTAGAGTGGGAGTTTGGAAGTTTTTCTGGTTTATTTTTCTTTTTGGATTGTTTTTTTTTTTTTTTTTTTTTATAAGATTGTTTTGTAACTTTTGATTTCTGGTTTACAAAATGGAAAACAACAACAACGAAAACTACTTGTAAACAAGGTTTATTTTTTTTTACTTTTGTTTCATGAATAATAACAGCATCCGAATTTAGAGGATACAGTTTTCATTATATTTCAATTGTAGATTGATATCGAGCGACGTAATTCATGAGGAAAGGCATCACTTAAGGTGTCACCTATTATCAAAACCCTACACTGCCGATGTCATCTAGTCGACGCAGCATTAAGTATTACAGTCAGAACTAGGAAAAATCATCAAAAATGAAATCCTTATATTGTCTTCTGTTTATCATCATTTCGACGTACATCGTTGAGGTAAATGTTGCTTTCATCGTCATAGAAACTACACGTGCAATTATCTTTATCTGAAAAACAATTTCTGTAACAATAGAATCGCGTGATTCCGCCTACTACGTAAACGTTATTACTCCAGATACTTTTTATCAACACTTTGCTTTCGATTCTTTTATTTCTCAAATTACTCGAATTCCATTGTTTATACGGTATCTCATCAAATTTCATCCTACTCTACTTTTCAAACGTGTTTTCAAAACTTCGAAATTACTGTATAAAAGGCTCGTTCGCGTTGGAGAAAAAGAAGCTTCGTCGTTACCAATTGAAAGTCACGCGATATCAATGAGGATATTATTTAAACGCTAGCGCTTATATATAGCAACACTTTGTACCAGATAATTTGTATTCCAGATCCAGTCAGAACGGCCAGCCATCTGTAGCGAAGGCTCGGTCAAATACTGCAAGGACATGCAGAGCGCCAAGGCCTGCGGTGTACGTAATCTTCCCTCTATCGTCCCTCCGTGCATGAATCGACCTGTATATCACCAACGATACGCACACATCCGACCCGATAAAACTTTTGACCGGGGAAAAACTCGATCAGCAAGTTGACCATAAAATAAAAGAAAAATTCGATTTTCTCAAACCTGCACTTACCCGTGTCCAAACAATCATGACGCTTGGCTTTGAGCACAGAATCGCGGTCGTGTTTGTGCAGCGGTCTCGAACGATCTCTCTACGCCATTCCCCAACAAGAGCGGCAAAGTGAGCGTGCACTCGCACGTAATTGTGTAGTTTAGAGCTAGCCTCGCGTATTAGCGCTGTACGTGCGTACGTGGTCACTCCATAGAGAAAGCAATGTCGACGCGAAGCTATGCGATTGGTTTGATCGATTACTCTCTCGCTCGCTGCACTTCGATTTATGCACTATCGCACGATTGCAATCTTTCGTACCCTGGATAGACTTAGTGGACTGGTAGACCCATTGGGATGATTTCGTTTCAGAAACTACGCTTTTGCCAACTCGTCTGGGATCCGCCGGCGGGTTACAAGGTCGTCAAGTCTGGTAACCATTACGAGGTTCTGAACCCGAACATCGGCTTCTTCCACGTCGGCTGAACAAAGCAGCGCCAACCAACATGTCCATGCATTTAATCATCTCCGTTTATATCCAATGTTATATCCCACAATATATACTAGTTTGTATATGTTAATAAATACATTTTTATAATAATCAAATACGATCTATTTATTCACCAGGACCTAGTACACGCTGTCGCTCCATCATCCTTCCAATTGTCGAAAGACAATCAGAACGATCATCAGGAACAAAAAGAAAAATGCTTTCATACACCTGGTGAACATGATCCCCCCACAGCAATATTAGTCAAGCGGCAATATCGCTGGCCACCGGAGAGCCGCGAAATAGCTGGAGTCCCCTGGTAACCCCCCCCTTTCGCGCAATAATCGAAATTGCGTTTCACTCGTTATTCGAGCATGAGTGTCTATGTGGAGTTGGCACAAGGGTGTAGCAGCTAATTCGTGGGCTACTTCGTTTGATGTGGAGAGATACGGCTATCAGAGGCACAACCTCCTGCATCCCCTTTCTCTCTCAACGATTAAAGCTCTGTGTGTGTCCTTTGAGCCTTATTCGAAATTGCGTCTGCTCGATTCTTCAGAAGAGGGGAGGTAGAAGGGTGGAGAGAGATTATTGGCCGCGCGAACTCGACAAGTCGACTGTGAAACTCTCACGCCTATGCATCGACCTCTCTATAGTCGCGATATTGCCTGACTGTCGGGCGACTCGGCCAATAAAGTAACCATTCGAGGAGCGATCGATGTATAGGCTTGGTCGATACTTTTCAGCCTGGCCTTGACAACGCTATTGCCGAATATTGAAAGCTTTCGCTCCAGGGTGGCGCGCGTGAAATAAAAGAAAATAAAAAGGAAGGGATTAAAGACGTGTACGATCGCTCTGTTCCGTAGACCTTTATCCCAACTAAACAGCCTGGGAGTATCATCGGTAGCAGCGCGATAACAATAAACCCTCGAAAACAGCCATTCCGTCGCACATTTGCTTTTCCCCAATTTGCCGAGGAGGTCCTAGTATGCCGAAGGACGTCTTTAGCGAGCGAAAGTCCGAGGAGGGGCAGGAGGGGGTGTTGTTCCACTTTGAAAGTAGAGCGCAATAGAAGGGGGAGGCCAGCACAGCAATCGCGTGCGTCCCTTTTGGCCTGGTCGACTCTCCTACTCCTCCAGAGGTCGGGAGAGCGTGTCCTTTTTCCCTACTCTTTCGGCTACTCTTACGTAAGGGCCGAGGATGGAGAGAGACGCGTTACGTAAACGAGAAATCAATGAAGCTCGCGCGCGCGCCGGCGCCTCTGAGAATTCGGCCTTGCTGATGCTTTTGTTTTTCGCGTCCTTATATACACCCTCCCCTCAGGAATGACACAAGAGCGATAAAAACCTTATCGTTTCTTTTTCTTTGAAGGGGTTGTTGGGATACTCGGCTAATTGACGATATTGCGAATAGTAAAAACAGGAAGGAATCGAGAGAAAAGACGAAATTCAAGGGGAAAAAATACACTTGAACAAACGACGCTGAAAGTTATATACACGGGAACGGGGGGTCTATCGGAAAGTCGGCCTGGTTGAATAAGAGCGGAGAAACAAGCGGACGTTGATCGTTGGAGCTCTCGCTCTCTCGGCAGCACTCTAAAGCCCCGAAAGCTTGAAGCTGTGCAAGTACCGAGTGCTCGGCGTGCCTCGATCCCACACGAGTGCCTCGTTATATACCTTTGCCTCTTCCATCCCCCCCGCCCCTTTTACCTCCTTCTCTACCGCAGAATACTTCATTCGGTTTATTAGCAGCAGTAGTCTCGTGGTTGAATATGCATTTGATGCCGGGGAAGTTTACACGAACGATTGCTGTCGTTTGCGTCGGTTATTCGTTATCTCGTGATTTTTTTTCTTGATTTCTCATATTTTTCTCTTCCTTTCCTTTTTGTCTTGTACGTACGCGGAGTAGAGTTTAAAGAGAATACAGGCTCGTTTTGTAGGTTGATCGAGTAGAACGGGGGGAACGAGCGAGAGTGTCTTTCGTAACGGCCGAGCGTTCATTGGAGAACAGAAACTCAGATCTGGGCCTCGACAATTGCTACCTTCCCCTTCTATCCCTCCCTCCATCCTCCGTAGCTCATTCCACGGCCCAGATTAGCTTCCAGGTCGCACGCGATATTTCGGCAGGTCGACAGAAAAGGAGTCGGACGTGTATCCCGCGGCATAAGCGCGCGCGGAGAGGAATAGGAATGCAGAAAGGGTCACCCTACGGCTCTCCCCACCCTGCACACTCCTCACTCTCCTCCTAGAACTGGGTTAGCGCGGACGTCACGCAGCCCAGTTCAAGCCCGTGATACGTACGTAGTCGGGCTTCCCCCACTGGCTGCGCGTTGCGCTGGGAGAAGTGCAACGTACCCGATCGACGTTAAGCCCTCGTTACCCGCTCCTCCTTTCCTCCCTCCCTCTGCCCTTCTTTAGCCAGCTCTCTTTTCATATCCCGGAAGCTAAAATACGACCGGAAAAACGCTTTTGCAAAGTAATGCGCTTGATGTAACGTTAAAGCTTGTTAGCTCAACGTTCAGGTGCGACTTTGATTTCTTTCTTTTTTTGCGATTTGCCAATTTTTTCTTATTTTATTCGCATCGCTTCTAATTGATCCCCCTCCAAGCAAAGATCACTCTCGGAACGGAGGGAAGAGAGAGAGAGAGAGAGAGGGCACGGTGGGAAAGTAGGTCGAGCTCGTTGTAGGGCGCGCCGGGCTAATTGCCCGCTGCCACTGATAAGCGGGCCTTCTTTTCCCTCCTCGCAGCAGTCCCCTCCCCCGCCCCTTCCCGCCCTCCTAGCTCCTTTCATCCGTCCGTCCGCTGCCTTTGTCGACGGAAAAATTGAACGCCCCAGGGGGAGGTAAGCGCGAACAATCGAGATGTTTGTTTGCGGGCGGAGGAGAGGAGAGGCCACGCGCTTGGTAGATTGATAAGAGAGGCGGGATAGGAGAGGGGGACGGAGAAGATAGTTTGCCGAGGGATTGATTTTTCAGTTGTGTCGATCGATCCGAGATTTTCTCCCTTTTCTTTTCTATTGTTGCTCCGGGGGATTTTTAATAATGGTCAGAGAGAGCTTTGTTTGAAACTCTTTGCCGAGGCTTGCCATTGTGATTAGGCTTTTTAAAGGAAGCGAGGGAATTTGTCGAGCTTTCTTTTTCTCTCTTTCTCTTTCCATTGTGAACCGAATGCAAAGTGACCGGATAAAACTGGTGAAATTCTCAGAAATTATAGCGAAAACAGCGATACCAAATGCTTCCCGGCAATTATTCTTTCGGAAAACTTTGAAAAATTTCGAAAGCTCCCAGTGAGAGAGAAAAAGAGAGCTTGCACCCAAAGCTCAAAGCAATCGGAAAGTGCGAAGATTCCTCTCCCGTGGGCGAATCATCGAAAAATCCAGCAGGGAGAGAAAGTCGACAGCCGACAGATTGGTTAGTCTCGCTGCCGAAAAAAGAATCCCGGTTAAAGAAAATAAAGTGAGATAGAGGAAAAAAACGTGGCCGAAGTAAGAGCGACGCTGACGGGTGACGGAGACGTCCCGTAGGATCGTTAGAACGAGATGCGGGGAAAAAGCGCCTCCGAGGAAATTGACACTCGGCAAACAGAGCGTCGGCAGCCGCTAACGAGTCGCGCGGGTAACGTCGTTAATTCGCCACCTGGCTTGATTTGTCTTCGACGCCCTGGGACGGCCATAACGTACACACTTGCGTAAGTGTCGTTATTTAAAAAAGGTCTTTTTTCGGAAAAAATGAATGACGTGCCTGGTGACACATGCAAGAGCAGCGATTTTTTTTCCATTTTGAAGTGGAAGATAAGAGGAGACTAGCGTCGTTGAAATATGGAAATCGAGGAGGATTGTTTTTGATGGGATAAAACGAATTTGTCGTTTTATCGATCGAGGCCTTTACACTTTTTTAGCTCGCGGAAAAGAGACGTCGATTTTCCAATGAATACAAGACCCGCTGAGAAACACTTTATTGACGAGCCGAGGGGGAGAATATAAAGTGGAGCTTAATCGAAGCTCTTATTGAAAATTCAACCTTATTAAATGTATTATTACAGAAAGAAGTGAAATACCAACAAAAAGAAGCTTCCACGTGTTTTCGCTAGGTCGTGGCCATAGTCCTATTCGTATAGTAAGAGAAAAAACATTGGTGAGGGTGACGGTCGAGTGGCCCCGGGCAATTAAGCCTCTCTTACACTCTAGGTCATCGCTTAACGACTTCTCGACCCACTCGCTGATACCACTTTTAATCATACCAAATTTTGGCATTTCTTTTTTCTTGTCCAAAAAATTTTTCATTGTTAAACCAAAAGTTTCAACCAAAACCAACTTATTGTATAATACGAGCACACGCGAATCTGAGAGCGCAAGACTCGGGGAATCTTCTTATTTGCGGTCTCTCGGCACCTGAAGCACCACGAGGCACACGAGCGTGTCACGTGTCCTTACTTACTCAGCCGCTCGTCATTAAATACACCCTTGAGGCAAGCCGCTTAGCCGCGCGGAGAGAGAGCCTTGATGAGCTACGACGAGGACAAGCAAAATATTTGCTCACATATCTGGGCGTTATATTTAAGACAAGCGGCAGAGCCTCCAGTATTACAGTAGCCTGAGAGAGAGAGAGAGAGAGGGAGAGAGAGAGAGAGAGAGAGAGAGAGAGAGAGAGAGAGAGAGAGAGAGAGACGTTGCGTCAGAATCTGAATAATCCCCAGTAATAACGAAGCGACAAGGCCGGCGAACTTTGACGTTAAAGTCATTGGCAAAGAAGCTTACCGATTATTTTTTTCAAAAAAAACTTACGATTGAAATTGAGAAAAGTCGCGAGATTTTCTCAAGCAACTGACAAAATTCCAACTCGAGCCCTTCAGAGTGTCACTGGTTCTTATACCCCGGCATCCTTCCTTTTCTCGAGAGACAGAGAGCAAAGGGAGTAAGTGCTAGCTCGAGATTCCATTACGATAGGCGTCAGAAAGAGAGAAGATCGGCTCTCGCGTTACGCCGCTGTATACAGCACCCTCGCGACTCTTTCGCTTGCTACTACCACTGGCTTCCTTTGTGCTTTCCCTTCTATCTATACGAGTGTACGTGTCTACACGCCAGGCCATTGCGAATTTAACGCCATCTCACCTCTATACGTTTCTACGTCTCTGGCGCCTATGTTTGCCGGAGATGTTCGAGATTGCCAACAGGCTTATTTTGTGTATATGTACATGCGTGTACAGCAATTCATTCGCGAAGAAGATCGTTTTCGAGCCGGATACGCTCGCGTTTTTCATTTTCATAAGAGGCGAGGACGAGCTAGCCCTGCCGGCGCATTTACCAATAGTACCGACACCGCAAGTGCAAACGTAATTATTCAATGCGTTGACGGATGTTAATCGCTCTGTCTCTATGTAGGCCGGCGCGTGTACACCAACTTGTCAGAATGAAGTTGAAGAGAAGGGGGGACAGGGAGAGAAGTACCGCCGGGGTGTAAAAGCGAACCTTTCACAAACAACGAGCCGTCGTTTGGAAGAGCATGGGGGGTTAAGGGGGGGGGAGGATGGGGCCTATTTGAATGTTTCATTTCCATTTGAAATTCCGGGGAACTTTGCCCAGCCGCTCGCGCGCTCTCTCACAGCGGCTATGCAGCTAGACGAACATTTTTCGAGCCCGCATGCACTCGACCGACGGACATTTCAATTTTTAACGAGCTTGGACTCCCTCTCTCTCTCTCTTTCTGTACAGTGTGCCCGGGTGTTTTTACGACCGGAAAATTAACTTCCTTCGTGTGCAGTTGTACGTTCGACGGACCGAGTCTGCTTTCGTATATATATACGTGTGTCCGCTATTATTTGCACTTTATGACGAGAGACTGGACTGGAAGAGCTTTACGTCGGCTCCATTACCTTTTTTCTTTTAATTTTTAAATTTAATTAAATTATAGAGCGCTTGGACATTGGTTTAACGATATATTTTCTTTTGTTGCTGGATATAAATCTACGGGAAAACTGAAAGGTAATGGAAACATTTTTTTAAAAATTTAGAAACAAGGAACGCGTCTTAGTCGCGAAAAAAAATTGTCCGTAAAAAGATGCAACGGAAGGAGTAAAAAAAAATCAAGCGAGTAGAAGCCGTTTTTACCTTGGGGAGGACCAACGAGCTGTAATGGCCAGACGCTCGCGTCCAAAAGCGGAACGACGTGAAACAGACCGGCGTCTGGACGCGGTCCAGGATTCTTTCTTTTTTTTGCCACGAGAGCCGCGTTGAGGGTAAAATTCACGCGCTGACGAGTCTCTTCCGCCACGAAACGTCTCTCCCTTTCTCTTTAATGGCCAGTAGCATCTTTTCTCCATAGTTAAAAATCAACGAGCACTGATTGAAAAAAAGTATCCCACAACAAACGTTCCTTCTCGAAAATCCATCATCCAACGGACACCAGGGCCGTTTTCACACCTGCAATCCCCGTCGGTCCTCTCGACTACAGCCCTAGACTGCGTCCCTTAGAGGCAAGTTCCTCTCTCTCTCTCGCTGGCAAGAAGCAGGATTAGCGTTTCCTTTCTCTTGCGCAGCCAGCCCACGGGAAATCACGAGGGGGCCGCGCGAGAACGTGAGCGTCCCGGAACTGTCCGTCGAGCCGACGACGACGACGTCGTCTTCTCCCAGCAGCAGCAGCAGCAGCCGGGAAATGAAGATGTCTCTCTTTACGAGAGAGAGAGGCCCTTCAACCTTAAGTCGTGCCTCGTATTTTAACGACGCGAGCGATTCTGTCGAATATATATATAAAACGCGCCTCGATAAAAATCAGCGTGAATAAAAGAAACGTCGCGCCGCGTAAAATTTGGAGCAAAAAAAAGGAAGAAGGTATATATAAAAAAAAGAAAGAAACGACGACGACAGTCGCAATCTCGGCGTGGCGTTATACGACGTTCGGGATCGATCGAGACACCAAGACGCTTATAAATCAGGTATACGCCGGAGCTGTCTATATAGCGCCCCGAGAGTTGGGGAAGAGCGGGCGCGCGTGCGTGTGCCGCTTGGCTCTTTATTTATGACGAAGAGAGAGACCTGCGGAAACGCAGTCGAGAGACACGCGCGCGACCTCCTCCTTTCCCCCGCCCTTATGTTATACTCTTTCTCTTCGATACACGTCTGATATTGGGATTTTTTATGCCTGTATTTCCGTTATTGTCCTTTGTCCGTTCTGCCTTGATTAATTCACCAAGGCACTCTCCTCTCCCTCCATACCAGTCCTATATTGCCTTTTTTCCTTTACATTATTACGATTTTTCTTAATATAAGCGTCTCCTCCGAGATATTTCTTTTTTTTTTCGTCCGAAGGGGGATCGTTTTAAACATCGTCGCGCGAAACGAATGCTTGGAAAATCAATAAAACAGAGAGAAAGAGCCACAGACGAGAGGGAGAGGAAAAAGGATCAAACGGTATGGCGCGTAAATCCAAGCGATCGGAGGCCGCTTCGAGCCGACAGCCGATCAATCAGGACACGCTGGCATTCACGATCGGCGGGAGGGCGCGCGCGCGCGCACGCCAGAAGGAGTGAGACAGGCGACACTGCACCCCTTAAAGGCCGATCCATTTTGTTCGACAACCATTAGGGCTGTCGGCCGATCGATCAGCTCCGCGGCGTTCTTCTTTCCTCGAGCGGTATACCCCCTTCCCAACCAGCAGGAGAGCGAGTGGTGACGCGCGTCTCGATCTCGTCCCTCTCATGAATTTTTCATTCCCCATGGCCTATCAGCCCTTGGGCCTTGCCTCTCTCTCTCTCGTTTTCATTCGGCGCACGCTGGGGTATTAATGAAAATCCCTTATCTTCCTTCCTACCCTACACACACACACACGCTCTATCCGACCTCTCTCGATTTCGCGTCATCGTACGCGCTATACTCCGTGAAATCGGTTAGATTAGCGACTGCGTACGTGGCGGGCGTGTGATACAGCAAAGTGCGCGAAAATTCGCAATAGAGAAGGGAGAGGGCAACAGACAAAGCGACGAGGCGTAAAGAAACGGAAATGCGGCTCATCTCGGCCCGTTGGCTAAGCGCCTCGTAAAATCGAGGCACGCGCGAAATCGCTGTACCTCACCCTCTTGGTCCCGGATGTCCTGGAAAGCTGAGGTATATGGGGCGCGCTTATCTCACTCCCTGCGACCGCGCCCAGGCCGATGACGGGCCTTGGCAGGCTCCATTTTGCTCCCTGATTTATAAGCGATTCGATGGTCGCGTAGAGAGGGGCTCTCTGTGGGCGAGGCCTTCAAGCTCGGCAACGCGCTCTGATGGCTCTGGTACGATGGGGCTGATTTTGCGATGGCTTCCACTGTACCCTTAACGCACTGTCGTTTCGAGACTTGAGGTTTGGATGTTTGAGTTTTGGATTGGTATGTTTGATTCTATTTTTTTGTTTTTTTAATGGAGGGTTGATTTAGTGCGCAAGGTTGTTTGCCGGTGTAATCTCTTTGGCAACTGTTTGCTCAGACTATATATTTTAAAGGAGAACCGAGCGATTTGAATAATCACACATCGCGCGGGCGCTTTTATTGACATTACGTATATTTCATTCGATATTAAAAAATACGATTCGAAAGATCTCCAACCGGATACCGCGTACGCACAAGGCTTTAAAATTCAAACGTCAACCCCAGTCTCCCCTTATTCCTCATCTCTCCCATCTAAGTCTCGTCATAGCCATTAAAATCATCACCACATCGCACACGCGAGGAGAACCTTGACAAAAGGTCGCCCAGGGTACTGCGAAAAACAAAGCACTTACAAATCGCAGGGGCTTCCCGTCGTGCAACCCCCATCCTCCAAAAAAAAAGGTATGGCTAGAGGGTGTTTTTCCCCCACCGACCCCATGTCGCGAGGTAGGACACCACTGGCAGTGGGACCCTTCGGCCTCTATAGCCAGCGCCAGGCAGATAATCCCACCCCGAAATCAATGAGAGAATCATAACGGCCCTGAGGGAGAGAGAGACCTAGCGAAGAACGGGGTAGCTTAAGAGGGAGGGTTCGAGGGGGGCTTGGGTATGGAGTCTGCGGCGGCTTTTGAATAATCGAGCCGGGAGCTGCCGGAGATTACACGCTTGGATGCCGTTACGCCGCGCGTCTGCATAATTCAGCGCTTCGATTCTCGCTGCCGCCGCATGCTGCTTCTGCTTTTGCTCTCTCTCTCTCTCTCTCTCTCTCTCTCTCTCTCTCTCACACACACACACAGCCGATCGGATTTTCCCCGGTGTACGTTTTTCTTTTTATTTCCAAAAGAGGTAAGGGGTCTAATAAAGCTGGAGAGGTTTTCGGTGAAATAATTCATGAAGGCAGTGGCGATAATAAGAACGACATTGGTGATGAGCAGAAGAAACGAGGGTTTGATGAGGCAAAACATGGGGGTAACCTATGGTGACGAACCGATTTGTCTTTTGATTCATAAACGAATTGATGATCGGTTTTTTGTTACAAATAGCATAAACGGTTTATCGAGGGCGTACGATGAGAAAAATTGGACGATTCTAGTGCGAATGGTTATGGCGTTGTGATAGTAAGTCTTGGAGATGTTACACTTTGATTGCCACTGTAAAAACGAGCCTGATGGGAGCGAACGAGTTTTAAGGGAAAAAATTGAATTCTTGTTAGTTAAAAGTGCGGTCGATTTTTATTCCTACTTCTTAAGGGGTATAGGACGGAGGGTGAATGTACTTTTATATCACGAGGTAAGAGTTTTCGGAGGAAAGGGTAAGGGGGTGTAAAATTATTTCCCGGTAATATTTATTACACTCCTTACTATATTTCTTACGAGCAATGCGGGAGAGATTGGTAGGGTCTCGAACCGCGAAAGGAGAAAGAAAGTACGGGAACAGGTGCGGAAGACAGTGGACCTCGTCGCTTGTAAATCCTGATTTATCGAAATCTTTTTTAAGGAATCCGACACATCTGGTTTTCAGAGAACTTTGAGAAACTTTTTTAAAAAATTCAAAATGTTCATTTGCTTATCAGACGACCTGCATTTCTCGTATTCGCTGGAAATGCAATTTCGCGTTTGTACGTTACGAAAACGCAAATTCCGAATTAAGGGAAAAGTTAATTTTCATCAACGTGTATACATACAATAAAACTGGGAGCGTTTCTGTTGTTTCAAACGCGCGCGTCATTAAATTTACTTTTCGTAACGGCGTGCGTGAGGCGCGATTTCACGCACGCTCGCTCATCGCTCGCGTGCTTGAAATCGCGTCTCACGCACGCCCTTACGAAAAAT
>JAPYYQ010000675.1:0-53213 GCA_030522585.1 Anagyrus pseudococci | reverse complement strand
ATATATATATATATATATATATATATATATATATATATATATGTGTGTGTGTGTGTGTGTGTGTGTGTGTGTGTGTGTGTGTGTGTGTGTAAAGGTACAGCGCAGTGGCGTCGTTACATCCGTCTCTCTTTCTCTCTTGTCTCTTGAGCATTACGCGGAGAGGAGCAAAGGGGGATGAAGCGGGGGGGGGGAGGAGGTCGGTGAAGCACAGCCTTGGAGATGTCGGAATTTCGGAATTGGTCGTGGCTGCTTGTCGAACGCGGCAAAGGAAGAAGACGGCTGCAGGCTTGCTGACGGCGCGCACGAAGAGAGAGAGAAAGAGAGAGAGAGAGAGAGAAGCGAAATTCGTCGTCGACGCTTTGCCGCTGATGTCTTTGGCCGATAGCGTACACCGGGAGGGATCGATGTCGGAATGTGCATCTCTCTCTCTCTTCCTATCCCTTTGCCCCCCGTCACCCGCATATCGCTGTAGAACTACAGTCGAACGGCACGATCCTACTGAATTTTCTTTCCCCGGAAGGACGATCAGCCCTGAGTAATACCTCCAGATCTGTCTCTATCTCTCTATTGGTTGGCAGCTGTTTTTTTTTTATATTGAAATTACAAGTCAACGACTTGGCTTGGAATTTTTTTAACTCATTAATCACGCTGAGATCATTAGCGCGGCAAACAGTCGACTGTATTATTCCTGCAATATTTGTTGTAAAAGTCAATGAAAAACACATTACGATTTTTCTCTCTTGCTCTATTTTCTTTCGCTAACTTATATAGACGAATATTTGCTTTGAATTTGATTTTGTCGGCGAGGGAGCACGAGGTAACAAGGCAATGATGGTGTTATTTCGGAAAGCTTATCGTAAAAGCAGCGACCGAAGGTCAGTATTGGTTCAGCAAAAATCGGATGTTTCTATTTCGTTTGTTCTGCCCGCGTCCAAATCGTTATTGTTTGCTTGGCACTATTCAGTATAGTAATATTGTTTAAACAATTTTTTTAAAACGCGTGCTAGTTTATTTACTTTTTCTTTTTTTTTTTTAAATTTCAAATGTACCTCTTTTGTCTTGTACAGGCAGTGTTTTTGTTATGAAGTCAGTTATTTACTATTTTTATATTTTTTACTTTATTTTTCTATCCGACTTTATTTTGTTACTACCCAGCGTCGAATTTTACAAAAATTACGTTGTATAGCGTTACTGCCGAAATTAAATCAAACTGTTTTACTTTTATAATTTTTTAGTCCGTTGAGATCGAGATGGAACCCCTTGGCCCAGGACAGGATAATCCAAATTAAAATCCTAATTTGGAAGAATCGAGAAAAGTCAATATTTATATACATGCGGGTATACGCGCCATTAATTCAGCTCTATGTATAATTCGTAAATAAAACTACCGAGGCCAAATCCATTAAGATCAAATTCGATAAACTCGATCTAGAAACCAAACACCTGGCAGTGTTCCCCCTCCCTCTTCCCTGAAATTACAACCTCATATTCCAACGTGATTTCCACGAAGAAGCAGCGCAACAGTCCAGACCTCTATACAGTATTATTAACATTATTATTACACATTTCGTCCGTGTGCACGCGCGCGTGTGTGAGGGAGTCGTAACGAGGAGAGCAGCAACGACCAAGAAAAGAAAAAAAGTATCAACTCGAGCCCGCGGTGTAGAAAATTTTGAGTTGAAAAATTCTTGTCGTCGGTATAATATACGGCGAGGTATAAGCTTGGTCTCTCTCGGCGGGGTGATCCGTTAATAAGAGTAAAGCTCTCTTGAAGCGGTGTAAAGCGAAGGAGGTGCGGTAGTGGAGAGTGCGCAGGCAAGCAGGCACTCCTCGACGAGCTTGGTAAAAGGAATGAAAAAAAAAGGCGAGGGGAGCAGGAGGAAGTCGATCGTCGTCGCGCGCGCGAGCCACAAAATGAGGATGGCTCGAAAGAGAGAGAGAGAGGCATAGTCGTTGGAGAGCAGCAGCTGCTGTCCGGCAAAACGAGCAGCGCGCGTTATGTATATATACACCGGCACACACACACACACACACACACTGTCTGTTGCCCCTTCTTTTGAGTCGCTCCGCGTAGACCTTGGTATATAGTGGCCCGTCTCTGTGTGCGCGCGGACTGTTGCCCGGCGCTCGAGAGCGCGCCTTCTGCCCCGCAGGTGCGCAAGCCAAGAGGCCCTCATGTAAATTAGGGATAAGGCCCCCTCTCCGGCCCTCCTCGCCCTTGCCTCGCATGCCGGATCATCATCGTTCTTATACTGCCTGCCGCCGCCTGCTGTCTGTTATATACGTGCGGCCCCTCTCCCTAAAACCCCTCTCACCTCCTCCCCCCTATCTCTCCCTCTTGCTCGCTCTTTTTTTTTAACGACTCGCGCTCCTCCTCCTCGTCCCTTTGATTTTTCAGATCTGCCAGCGGCTGCAGCAGCGGTCTCAATTAATTCCCTCCTGCTAGTTTTTCCACTGGCTCTTTTACTCCTCCGTCTCTTTCGTTATTTTATTCTTTTTTTTTTGCCGTTTCAAATTCATTTCTTATTTATCTCCTTGGCCCTCGTTTTATTCTCCTTGTCGCTTTACTTTAATTAGCTTCGTCTCGTAGTTTCGATTACCGCTAGTTAATGCGTCCATCTATCGGTTCCGTATACGCCATTCGATTATTACATGTTTCTTTTTTTTCATGTCTGAGTAAATACAGATCATTATTGTGTACACAAACAAGAATCAGCAGAGTCGAGTTGGGCTTATTCTATTAATATGGAATGAGCTCGATTATCGCTTTAAATCTATGTAAATGCATATAGCAGCACGGAAAGGACAGGGGTGCCTTTCGTTATGCCAGACGAATGTTTGCCATTCAATAATTTCAGATTTACTAATAAACTGATAAATATGCTACTCTCTAGCTATTCGTTCACAGCATAACTCTGGACGTTATGCACCCAGCTGGATGGTTCGTTGATAAAATATAGTACATTTAATCGCTATTCTATTGATTTACGAGCGAAGCGCTATTTTAGAATGTGCATTGTGTATGTGTGCACACACGTATACGTATCACTTGGAAATTTTCAATCGAGCGTAAAATAGGTTGCGGCCCTCGCGCGTTTACGCGATGGAAAATTCTGACCCGATATACAACACACCTTTTCCCTCAACTCGATTGGCGTTCCCCCACACACACACAAGCGCACGCTTATTTTCAATAAAAGAGTAAACATCCAAGCTTCGTTTTAATGAAATATTCTAGTGCGTCCTTTTTTTCACAAACTCCAGATACAGTCCGAAATACTCGGGAAAAATTTAATCGATTGGCTACTACTCTTGAGAGAGACACAGAGGTACAGAGAAAAAGAGAGAAGCCGATACTATTACCAAAGAGCGCGAGCAATCGAGGCTCTCGCTGCCGCGCTGTACCTGCAAAACTTTAAATTACTTTCTTTACTTTATTTTTGTCCTCTAATTTGCTCGGCGGTGGGAGGGGAGGGCTTATCAAAAAATTGTCAAAGTCCGATATTGCAAAGTTTTATAAAATTTTCCTTACCTATGTACCCTCCCCTTGCTCCCCTCAGCCCTCCATCTATATATACTCTCCGAGATGCTGGAACGGCTGATCATCAGCGAAATCCTCTTTTTTCTCTCTCTTTTAAATCCAGCTCGCTCGGCAAATTTTCGTCAACCCGCGCAAACCAAAGTTTATAAGTTCGTCGAAATATCGAAATTCTATAGGTGACTATACGTACAAGGTATATAACAAATTTGTTGCCGCACGTGTTGACCTAATACGGATTTCAAACTCTCTTACTCTCTTTCTCTCGTCGGAGCCGTATTTTCGGTTAATCCGAGCGGACGCTCGCATTTTCATTAAGTGCGCGATAAAATATTAAGCCTTGTAATTATACCCCGGCGACACTCTTGCCCGCTTACGAGCTGTACCCATATACGCACGTATACTCGCACACATACGTGTACAGGGGGGGGGGGGGTATATGCATGGTAATGCAAAAAGAGAACATTTCAGCCCGAGCTTTCTCCGTCTCCGCGAACCAAAAGCCGCAGCGCGCAGCTCTCACCTGCGACTCCTCCCCCTCTTTCTCTGTTCGCTTCGCAGAATCGTTCTTCACATCCTCGAATATACTCGGTGTAAGTGTTTCGACCTAGCCGAACCGAGTCCTCGAATGCAGGTCTTAATTAACAAGACCCGGTCCTAGGTACACCGCGAGGCTCGTCCTCGATAAGCATTTTCGCGCGAAAATCCGGTGCAGCAGCCTCCCTTTTGCCCGAACTCCCAACTATACTCTAAATAGCGGGATTCGCGTCGAGTTTCAATTTTTCCCCTCCCCCTCTCGCGCTCGTGTATTTTCTACTTTACTCTCAGCTGCTCTCGGTTATACTCACCTACCGCAACGGCTATGCTCTTCCGCGCAAGCTAAAAAAGAGGGAAATATTCGCGAAATAATGTAAGTGCAGCGTTTATAATCGGATATATCCGAAAAAATACGATTTTAATCCGCGATTTTTCGGCGCGCCGCTCTCTCTCTCTCTCTCTCTCTCGGCTCTCTTTCTCTCCAGCTTTTTCATTACGCACATTTTTAATTTATCCTCCTTTTTTTCTTTCTCTTCTCTTTTTTTCCATGTGCCAACTTGCGCGCGCCCGGAGCACTTTAAAAATACCAATAAATTCGGTCGGCTTTGAAAAAATAAAAACTGTAATTGAATTTAATTTCAGATTACACCGGGGGGGAAGCATTTGGTCGATGAGAAAATTTTTCCCTGAAAAAGCCATTTTCCGCATTATTCAAACTTTGATTAATTGCTCTTTACTTAATAAATACGATTTCCTTTTTTTTATTTTTATATTTTTTTATTCTTTGAAAAATCGAATATAAAAATTCTCTGAAAATTAATTTTACCTTAAAAAAAAATCATAAAACTCAAATATAATAATAAAGCATTGAAAATATGAAGATAATCTCTTTTAATAATCTCGTGAAAGTATTAATAGCTTGCAAACGGCGCAATTAAAAAAATTCCATTTTAAAATTCTATAGCTTGAGCACGTGTGTGTGCGCGGGGGTTTATTTGAAAAAGAGCGAGCGAGATAGAGGGAAAGAAAGAGTACATACTCGGCTGTTGACTACTTCCCTGGCTTATCCGTGTTAAAGTCTATAGAGAGAGAAACGCTGGGGCTCTGCGGAGTAATGTGAGCCGAAAAAATTGAGAGCGTCAGCGGAGTAAGAGAACAAACGTCGGACACGTACAAGTACGTATAGTTGCGCTACGACGGTCTATACCTTATCACTCTTTGCTGCTGCAGCCGGGAAAGAGCACACCAGAGACAAGGCAACTAGCACGCGCGTAGACTCGAAGAAAACGCGCTCGCGAGAGAGAAAAAGAGACGAGAGTTTGAGAGATTAGTCTAGGCCACGTGCGTCCGCAAAACCTGACGGTATACTAACGAGGACCATTTGCAACGTATATAACCTTGGCCCTATATAACCGCCAGCCCAAACGATCATTTTTCATATATTAAATATTTAAATTTATTTGTTTTTCTTTTCCCTCCCCCCTCAATCGTACGTTTTAAAATCTTTCACCAGCGGTAATCTCGGGGCGTGGAAAAATTCGCGGCGCTTGCCCATTGAAATGCACACGTGCACATACGGCAAGTGGGTATAAATATGAACTCCGTCGGCAAGTACAGGGGGCGGAGGAGCTTGGAGAGGCAGCTTTTTCTCTGCTTAACGGCGCTGCCGGCTGCTGCGGCTCGTTATGCTTAAAGCAGTAGCAGACCCTGTTTTTGATTCACCTTTACCGTGAACCGGGAAGCAGGGTCAGAGTGGGGCTGGGCAGAAGCAGAGTGCGTGTACGGAGCAAACGTGAATATTGAATGCAACTACATGCGCATAGCTATGGACACACGGCTGTGCGCCGCCTGTTTACTATTATAATATTCCGGCTGGGCTACCTCCCAAGACTCTCTGCGAGCCAGCTTGTAAAAAAGACGATTACGGCTCGTTTTGGCCTCGCTGCACAAATTTAAGGGCTAATATTTTTATCTCAATTATTAGCCGTCCCTGTCGTCTGTTTCTTTTTTATCCTCGCGCTTTTTGGCCGAGTCAGTTTTATTCAAACATATTGTTATTTACATTTATATATTGGATTATCAAGATATGATTTTTATTATTATCGTTCTTGTTATAGAATTAAAATAATTCAACGTATTTCGAGACGTGATTATATCGATGATTTTAATTATACAACGCGTTGCGTGCTTGCCTGCTGCTTTTGTATTTTTCCAGTACGAAATGTGGATATAAAATGCCATTTATTAATTAACCGCCAAGCGAAGCGTTTTATAAAATTTCCAAATGTTTCATTGGGCACAGCAGGGTAGGGGTGCGCATTTTGCGCGTTATATATGTGAAGCTTTATGATTCCCGGCTTCCTACACCCCCAGCACGGCGACGGTCCGTTTTCACTCGCGTACACACACGTCAAGTTATTGAATAATTAGAGCAGGCAGCTGCCGAAAATTTCCTGCCGATTGATACCGATATGTATATACGCAACGCGCGCGCACGCGATATGCAGACGCTCAAGCAAGCAAACTCTCGCAGGCGTGAGAGCGGCAGATTACATTTTATTATTCAAGTGTTTTGGAAAGTTTGCCCTCGGTGATTAGTAGTAGTGGTAGTTGAAGCTCTATACAGTAGTGCAGTTACAAAACGTGCGCGTAGCACGAGGGCTAGAGCAGCTATCATCCAGCGATTTTATGCCGAACAAAACGCTCTGAATTATCCAAACATCTTTAGCGGCTCCGATAAATTATTCAAGCAGGACTCCCGAAGGATACGCGATTGAATAATCTACCGGCAAAGTGGCATGAATTTTAATTGAATCGAGAGAACCGCAAGATTATCGAGTGGATACCTCCGCCCTCCCACCGCCCTTCTCCAGCAAACTTCCACGGCTAGGCTTTTTAACCTTTTATTTCTTTGCTTTCTTTTTTTCACCCCTCCGCCCTTTCACTCGACTCCTCTCCTCGTCTTGCTCTCGCGGCTCTTGGCAAATTTCAACTTTCGCCAAGCAAAGTGTATCGAGAGAGTCGAGCTAGACTGAATTTAATGTAATGTTCCAAGCAGGAGCAGCGGAAGAAGAAGAATCGGGGGAAAGGTTTGCTTAGCTTTTCAGTTAAGGGTTGATTAATCGATGACCCCAAGCGCTTCGCGCACGCAAGCTCATTAGCGTGTACGGTCCAAAAGATGGATCGGCTCGCTGTATGGTTAAACGCGAGACAGCGAGAGCCGGGAGAGTTTTTGTAAATTTTAATAATGAACAAACAGATCGGCATGATAAATTCATTTCTCGAAAAGAGCGAGTGGAATATGAGATGTGGGGGGGGGGGAGGGAGGGGCTGAGAATTAGCCGTGAGTGTAGGGGTCGTTTGGAATTATTTCGAGATTATATTTATGGTCATTGTAGAAGGGGGGGGGGCAAAGTTGCTGAGCGGGCGCGAGCTTAAAACGCTCGACCGAGCAAGCTCAAGCGTCGGCGGCTCTCGGTGCGTTTGCGTGAAAATGAAAAATAGTATACATACGCGGCTATTGTTAAGAGGCAATCGCTCATGTACACGGGAATGTCGGATCTGCCGCTGCTGCTATTATTTGCTAAACAATAATATTCATCGAGAGTCATAATCAGGTGAGACATTGCAATGCGCTTCAACGCGTTAGAGCTCTCGGGGTGTACACACTCGTCATGAAGATTAACAGTATAGAAAAAACAGGATTATATTGGGGGTCGGAAAAATTTAGTGATTCATCGAGTCGATCTACCCTGCTCCCCTGCGTACATTGTTGAACAAGCCTCGAAAGCACGTGTGCGTATAGGTATCGAGGCCAAACGCGGCATACCAACCGATCACTGGCTGTACATAAGTACGTCAGCATCATCATCGGAGAGGGGAAGGAGTGTGTGGAAGGGGGAGGCTGCAAGGGAGAAAGAGATAGAGACGGTCGAAGTGGAGTGGGCATCGGCTCACCTGGCTGGCAACATCGGCGCAGGTGCGCGACAGCTGGCTGGTCCTGAGCTTGGCGGCTGCGAGGTCCGAGCGGAGAGTGCCGAGTCCGGCCTCGAGCCTGGCGAGCCTCGCTCCGAGGTCGCGCGTGCCCCTGCCCGCGGCCCCGACGTCCGCCCTGAGCAGCTCGATCTCCGAGCGTAGACGGGCCCGCTCGGCCAGCTCCTCGCTCGCGTTGCGCGCGCGCAGCAGCTCGGCCAGCTCCGACTGAAGCTCCGCAACTGCCCCGGCTAGCCAGCGCAGCCGGAGCCGATCGTTTTTCGCCTCGTTGCCTATCGACGCCTGCGAGCCTAATGACTCGCTCGTGATCGTCCCTACGCCTCCGGCCAAAGAGCCGCCCGTTGAATCGAGGCTGATGCCTCGCAGGCTCGATACCTCCTTCCTGCGAACAATCAACAATCAATGTTTAGCTCCATTATAGTTCTATCAGTCTATTTTTATTTCATATGCATATTTAGGTTTTATATTCTCATTTAATCCCATCTCTCGTTGGCTTTTTATATATCGACCAAATCAATACTTCCAAAGTTATCCAGTTTTAGGCTAAAAATAAATACGTTCACTTTTTGCTCACTCGGCAACCCAGATCCAGCAGCTTTTGCCTTTGGCTAATTTATTTGAGTCTTTGGCGAATGATTACGCATAAAGGAAAATCATTTATAACATTGTAATAAAATATGTCTCTAAATTATTTTCCCTTTGCCTCTGCAATTTTACGTTTCGAGATACATAATATGCACATGGAGGATATTTTATTATCAGTTTATCCGACTGACGACGCCGTGCGCTATACTCGCGGAAACGCATTAAAAATAAAGCCAATTAACCTTTCAACATTTACGCGGAGGGAATTAAAAGTTTTTCCGTCGTCGTCTATATACGTTATATGCTTCATCCGGCCTCGACGCGCTGTAGTTCTCCATCCTGTATTTGTATCGCGCTTGAAATTCAGGAAAACGTAATTTCGCGCTGTTTTAATAAAATAAGATCCGGCGACGCGACTCGGAGTCTCCGAATAAACGGTCGATCAAGTCGGCCGATGTTGTTGAATTAATCAATGATGTAAGGTTTATTTTTAGACCTATACAATGGCAGTCGCTGCTAAAAAATCCTTCTTTTTCAATGCGAGCTCCTTAACCACAGAGTCGTACGTACCGTAAGCAACGGGAGGCTTATATTATCCAGCTCCCCCGAAGCGTGTTCCCCCAGAGTGAGAGAGAGGGCCAAATTAATTTCCGCCGAGGAACGGGGGAGAGTCGCGTAAAGCGATCATTAATAAGACAAAGCGAGCAGTCGGTAAAATTCGACGCGGCGAAACAATCAGGCGAATGAGGGCCGCGGCGACCGGAACCGCGCCACCGCCGCAGCCGCCACTACTACCGGTATGTACTCGAGAGCCTTTATACGTATATAGGGGGGCGGAGGGCATGTCGTTGCTTTAGACACGAAAGAGTTGCAGCAGACCCCGGCAATTCCGTCTCGGTCCGCCGCTGCGAGGCTCTGCTTATATATATACGTTTTTTTCCCTTTCTGCGACCCTCCCCCTCGCGTGCGGTTTTAACCGCGGGATCGATTACATTTATTTTCTGCCCGCCTAACTTCCGTCATTTTTTTTTTTCGCCCCGGCGTTGGTAAAGCTCTACCGCGCCGTCAAAGAGCGTCAAGGGGCGACAGTTCGTCGTTGCTCTCTCTCTCCCTCCCTCTGATGTAAAGGCAAAAAAGGATTTAGCAACTGTCTGCACTGCGCGAGCTACTCTTGCTTCTTCACCGGCATGGTTTATTTTGCTGTCGTTTTATTACGATTAAATTTTTAATGCGATTGTCGGACAAGCTCATTTATTCATTTACTGTAGTATTTTTATTTATCTATTTATTTATTTATCTTCCTCGTTACTTATTCTTGAAAATATGCAAGCGAAAAGCTCGCCTATTCATTAATTTTTATTCAGACTACATGAAAAAGAGTATTTTTAAGTCTTATTAAAAATTCATGCTGGCGTATACGTTATTTCGACGTGAAAAATGTAGTAGCAGCTTATAAAATGGACGTGTATCTATATATATATTCGATTTTATGTAGCGAAATATAAATTTAAAACGTTGTAACGGCTGCCTTAAAAGAATAATTTTCGCGCGTTTATTTATTATTTTCCTTTTCTTTATTTTTTTTCTCTTCCCAACATAGAATATATATAATAAATAAAAGTTGCGCGCTACTTTCAGCGCAAAATAGTGCGAGCAAGAGATAAGAGACAGAGAGAGAGAGAGAGAGGAAAAAAATTAAAATGTCTCATATACGTTACACGCGAAATTCATTTTAATTTACAGCCAAGTGCATTATAGCAGGGCTCGAAAAAAAAATTAAAGAATCATCTCACGGCGTGTGATGGATCGTTATTTTAATGAAAAGCCCAAACTGCTGCTGCTTTGCTCTCTAAACAAAGGCCCGCACGCGGTTAATTAATGGAGCAAGCATAAATCCAAGATATTGTCTCGATGTTGTAACGAAAATCCAATCGGGTTCGTTGAATATGCTATAGGGTATATTTAATTTCCAAAACGCAACTCTTACTATTCCTCTCGCTTCTCACTTGCTCCCTTTCCTCGCGGGAGTTCCTCGCGCACACGGGGGAGTCTTGCGGCAGACGAGAAAATCCAGAACGAAGCTATATATACATATAACTCGGCGGAAGGTAGAAGGGAGTTTTGGGTAGGTGGCCGCGCGTAAAATCTTGCAATTGAAAATTATTGCCGGGCGCAAACTCTAATCCGCGCTTAACTTTCATATCCTCGAGTCTTTGAATTTACATTTGAACAGGGACGATCAGGCGTCGTCGCCGGGGGAGTGAGAGAGAGAAAGCTAGAGACAGTCGGTGTAGCAGGGGGTGGGTCTAGGCGAGCGCGTTAAGCAGTCGTCGGTGCTACTCTTCATTGTTTAGATCCCCAACTGCGCGTTGTCCTATATATAGCTGCGTAAGGCAAGAAAAAGGGGCACGATAAATCAGCAGCCCGAGAGCTTCGCCAAATTAGAATCGAATTTCAATAGAGTCGCCGCCGCGCGCGCGCGCATCGGCCTAATCAGCTGTCACTAACGCGCCGAGGAATGCCGTTGTCGTTGCAACGGTGTCTCATCATTATTATCATCGGCATCGCAGGAGCAACGTCTCGGCGCATATAGGGAGACTTTTACGAGGCTGCCTCGTGTAAGATTACCCGAAACCCCGAAGGGTATAGCGCCCATCGGGTCAGTTGTAAGCAGCGCAATATTTCGCTTGCCCGCGTTACACTACCATAGAGGAGAACGTGCGAATGAAGCACTTCAAGCAAAAGAGAGAAAGAGAGAAAAGGATCAGCTCTCGGATTACCGGGCCCTCGGCGCGTATTTACCCGAGTAACGAGCGCCCCCCCCCCCTTCGTACGTATCGGTTGGAAGCTGTTTTATGGAATACACAGCCGTCAATCCAGCTATTACTAATTACACCGCACTGATACTACTATTCTTGCTGTTACGGCTGCGCCTTATAATTATTGTCTCTACAGCGTTATTCTATAAACGAGCTGCTGTTGCAACTTTTTCTTTTTTCTTTATTTTCCGAAGAATTTCCTGCGAGTGCTTCTGAATTTTCAAAATGCGCGAAACTTTAGCTTGGCTGACGATGCGCAATGTCGCAATAATTAAACTAATAATAATTAAAATTCGCAAATGAAAAGGTGGAAGGGTATACATGCGAGCGTATAGTTGGAAGCAGCAAAAAAAGGTCAAAAATATCCGCTTAAGGTCGCGCGCGGCAGCAGAGGAAAAGGGAAAAGAAGCAATGCAAATAAATGAAAACATTAATATAACTTTGAAAGTAGCAGGGCGAGCCTCATTAGGCTCATTAGCAAAGTTGCAAATGGCCAGTAATAACAGCGAAAATCGTTCCTAGTCCTCCTACTACTCCCCCTTTCCTCCTCCTCCTCCCCTTTTAGGAAGACAGTCTTTTTCGCCTCCCACCCTACGCCGCAGTCACGTAGAGTACGTTGCTCTTTCCAACGGCAATTTCGAGTGGTTATATAAAAAATAGCTTCGTGCACAAGATTTCGGCGGCATGTGCGCCTGATGATCGAACGCCCTATACGCGTACGTACTCGCGAATGTGTATTAACATTTTGGCTGTGTTTGTGCCTGTTTTTTTAAGAAAAGGGGGGGAAAAAGAAGTATGTCAAGACACGGCTTATACACCTTTGAACATTTTCCCCCGAAAAACAGTCGTTGCGCGAGTGTGTATACACAGGCCTTTGGGGAGTGGAGTGAAAAGAGAGAAGAACAAGTAGAAGAAGAAGAAGAAGAAGTCGAAGAACAACGGGTCCGTGATCCGCCAGTGGTAGAGGGATGTGGTCGGCCGAGGAGAGAAGAGGGCCGGCATCCAGTAGAGGCGGAGTAGAGAGAGAGAGAGCGAGCATAAGAAAGGGAGTCGCGGCGAAGGACGTGTTTCGCCAGCAAAACGGGCCAGAATGGCCCCGAAACCGACACCGATTCGCGCCAGCTGTTGCCTCGCTCCTCTCGCCATATAGTCGGGCGGCTGCTGCTACTCTCCCTCTTTCTACACAGCTATACACACGCTCCTGTATGTGTGTACAGTTGGCATAGCTATACATGTATACACAAGCACCGGCAAGACTATATACGCCGTGGGCCGCGGCATTAACCAGCCCCCGCAGCAACATTACCGCGCGCTACCGTTGACGTGCTCCTCGCCCACAAAGATCATTCCGCTTTATATATAGTCTACGTGCCGAGCACGCACGTGTATATAATTCAGTGAAAGCTCGAGGCCCTAGCTCTCGTGTAGTTGTAGTAGTATAACACAACGGCCGGCTGTTTCCGCTGGCGAGCCGTTGCTCGCGGCCCTCTTCTTGCACACCGACGCGCTTGCCCGCACGCGCCCGGTCCTCTCCCCTCGCGTATACACGTTATGCCTGCCTGCACGTCAGCTGGACCGCTCCCTCCCTCTCTCTCTTTGCGTCCCTCTCATAAGCGTTGGCCCTTTGTTTCTCGAGGCAAGCTAGCGGCGCGTGCCACGATCATTCAAATTATCCTCCTTCCCCTCTTTCGCCTCCTTTCTTCGCTCACCCTCTTGCCCTCTCTCGGTTGACCGCCGCTTGTTTATAGCATCAGCTCTCCAGCCGTTCGTTGTTACCCTCCCCCCTTGTTCTCCACCTCTGGTCTCTGGCTTGGCCTCCTACGCGTCAGCGGAGAACATTTGCCAAATGGATCGGCCCCGCGCTATACACCTGCATCGAGCGAGTGAGGGTGAGGGAGGCAGGGTACTGTATATACAGTGCGAACTGATGCTGCGGCTGGGCTGGCCCCGAGCTTTGGCAAATGGTAATTTGCGGCGACCGCTTTTTCCGAGTGTTTCACTTTACAAAGAACCAATGCTCTCTCTCTCTCTCTCTCTCTCTCTCTTGCACGAGTACGTGTGTGTGTGGTCGTGTGCAAAGAGACGACACGAGTCGCCGGGGGATTTTTTGTTCGCTTTTAGCTTTTCCCAAAGTTGGCAAGGAAAGAAAATTGAGTGGGCGCGCGCTCTCGCGAGTTTGCTCGGTGAACTTATTTGCCCAGAGAGAGAGTGAGAGAAAGATTCGGGCTTTGCAAGAATTTTTGCCGCTGAGGGAGAGACAGAGAAAAGGCTTAATTGTTTGTTTTTCCTTTATATAAGCCCCCCCCCTCCCCTACCCCCTTTGCCGACTTATTTTTCTGCTCCCGGCCGATAAGATTTTTCAATTAAGAGATTACTTCTCTCTTTTTTTTCGTCGCAATTATATACATTTTAGCGGGAGAGAGAGCTAGGCGGCGCGGACAGGTTGAGAATGAATTTTTTCTTCGTTTAATTTGCATGATAGGGGGGACGGGCAGTGTTGTCCGTTCGGCTTTGTTAATTCACCGAAAATCCGTGGAAAAAGCGCCAGCAACGAGAAAAT
This sequence comes from Anagyrus pseudococci, assembly GCA_030522585.1. Taxonomy (NCBI): domain Eukaryota; kingdom Metazoa; phylum Arthropoda; class Insecta; order Hymenoptera; family Encyrtidae; genus Anagyrus; species Anagyrus pseudococci. The sequence continues at coordinate 39,181 of JAPYYQ010000675.1, read as the reverse complement.
GATCGTTAAAAGTTCGCTACGTAAATGCAATATACATAAATTAAAGTAATGTTCAAACGCGTATACACAGGTGTGCAATAGTTTTGGTAAAAGAACACAGCGTTTTTACGCGTGTGCGTAAAGAGAATAAAAGGAGGGATGTAGCCAGATGTAGGATGAATATTATATTATTCATGCGTCCGCCGATGGTTTGTTTCCGCGCTCCCCTTACCCCCATCATCCCTTCCGATTTCATCGATATTCCAAGCGCGTGCGCGGCTTCCCGCGAAAATCCTTAATTCATATTCGCACGAGAGAGCCGATCGAGTTGCCGAAATTGCGGGATAAAAAATTTGCAAACAATATTGGAGCCAGCCCTTCGCTCTTCCCGCACCAGCGTGAGCGGGTTTACTCGTGTTGGTATTGTATACAGGTAGATCTCGGAACTGCGCGGCGTTTTATTAGAAAATCGCGCGCGCGCTCGGCTCGGCGCGTACTGCGATCGTGCAGGGTACGCTTGGACGATGCGAAAAGGTCGAAAGTGCCGATACACGAGATTCGTTTGAATAATAAAAAAAGGTAGGAAAAGGAATAAATAAATCGAGAACTAACCTGAGTTGCTGTACTTCGGTCCTGAGAACGATGAGCTCGGTGTTCTTCTCCATGGAGCGCTTGAGGCTCTCCTCGAGCGCGTTGTAGTCCTCCTGCCGATGCTGGAGCAGAGCGGCGAGCTGCTCCTGCAGGAATCTCACGCTGCTCGCGAGCTCCTCGTTTTGCTGGGCCCGCGCCGGGGAGCAGTGAGCCGCGGCCAGGACGAGCAGGAGCAGCCCGAGCAGGGCGCTCGGCCCGCAGCTGGTCCGGCTCATGGTGCTCGCTCAAAGCTCGCCTGCTGCTACCACTTGCTAACTGCTCCGGTATACCGGTCAAACTCTTTGCCTCTTCCTCTCTCTCTGTTTATCTACTGTACTACGCTTGCGCCTGTGCAGCCTATCTGTCTGTTACACAGCTGCCGTGCTTGCAGTTCATCGGGCTGCCGTCCACTCGACTGCCGCTCGCGCGTCCAACTGAAGGCTCGCGCGCTCGGCGATTCGCTCTTTTATAGGCGGCACCACCAGAGAGAAAGAGAGAGAGAGAGAGACTACCGCCCGCGGCGCGCGCACGCGACAGCTGCCACCAGCGCTTCCCTCCTTCCTCCTGCGCCTGCTGCCGTTGCTGCAGCCGCTCGTCCACCACCACCACCAGCATCACCACCGCCGCCGCCGCCCCGCCCGGCCTCGACCAGAGAGAGCAGGTGTTCCGCGCGCGGCGCACGCCGCCAGACTCTTCAATGACTCCCTCCCTTTCTCTCCTTCTGGGCCCGTGTCTGCATGGCTCTCTCCTGCATCCACTATAACGCAGCACACGGGGAACGCGCGCGAGAGAGAGAGCCGACGTGTGCCCCGTCAATTACCTCGAGCTATATCTATACCTTTATGGCCTTTATTTTTTTTCTTCTTCGCTCTCCTCTCCTTTAGCGGCGATTTTTCGTCTCTCCCCTCAGGACCAGCTCTCTCTCTCTCTCTCTCTCTCTTCTTCGCCCTCCCTACCGGCCCCTTTCGATCTCCGAAACAACGCGTGCAAGGATGCTGCGCTTCAGCTTCGATTTTTTTTTCTTCGTTTTGTTACTTATGCTATACAAGAGCGCGCTTTTCTGCCCTCCTCCGCCGCCGCCACTGCTGAATTTTACGGGGTGGAGTGGCGCGTTATTATTTCGTCATGATATTTCCTTCCCTCTTTTTTCTCCTTCCGTCTTCTTTTTATTATTCCCTCTTTTGCAATACATTCTCTATACACTTTACTTTCCAGCTTATTTCGCAGCGTCTTAATTGTAAGAGATTCGAGGCTCCGGTTCTTTTTATAAATGCGATTGAAGTAGCCGGATACTTTATTTCGCGCGTCCGACGTAAGTGTGCAGCAGCAGCGCCGAATTTATTTCGCTCGCTGCACGGCTGGGATTTATTTTTTAGCCGCTGAAGATTCGCAGACCTGCGCGGGATGGATTAATTTTGAATGTGCTTTAACGAAATTTGGGGGGAAGGGGGAGAATGTTTAAGAAATAAGATGCGGACGTGGGGTGTATTTCTTTTTTACGAGAATTCCAGACAGATGCGATTCAGAAGAGTCGAGTTACCGAAAACTTTTACTTCGTTTACTTCGGCCTGAGTGGATAAATTATTTCATTACTTAAATGAGGTGGCAGCGTAATATATAATTCAGCGTTCGATTCTAAGGCTTCCTAGTATCAAATTCGAAAAGATGTAAATATGCAGTATATTTTTCCTAGAATATTTTTTTGAAATTTTTTTATAACAATTACTATCAGTCGTTATATTTCGTTCGACGTTCTTATTTTCCTTATTCTATTTTTCTTCCTCGATTTTCTCTGTATTTCTTTTTTATCGTCTCCCGCGAAGCTCATTATACATTGAAAAACCTATTGTGTAGTCTACTATTGTCACAAAACTTGTTATACAATTTCAAGAAAAAACCCTAGCTTTATAAAATACGTAATTTTTAATAGGGTCAATAAACTTCACTTATAAACTATGAAATAAGCTTATTATTTATTCAGTTTTATCAAATGTTTTGCCAAACAAGCAGAAAATAGTTAGTTAAATTGTTATTTAGACGAAAACTGTGATCTACTATCTTGTCAATTAGTAATTTACACTTTAAGTATCACAGTAGTCGTCGAACTTTCAACTTTTGTTAAATAAATTTAAAAGTAGTTACGACTTTGAGTTATATACTCGACAAACTAAAGATAAAACATGAAATAGTTAAACTTGCAAAGGTTCGCTCGCCTTTACGTGTCAGGAATATTGAATTTCTAAATCTATCGCGACGTTGTTAATTTAATAAAGTTCAACAGTTACAGCAGTAGCAGCAGATTTACATCGGAAAAATATTATTTTATTCCTTGTTTATCGCTCGTCCATTACTCCAGCTTTGTACATATAATTCCAAATGGTGTAGATATACGTGTGTTTGTAGTTTTTTCCTTGTACGCTCGGAAGGGCCCGGGCGGTAATCAGAAAATATTGCGCGGATATATTCAAGTGTGCGCGCACAATAGCTCTTCCGAGGCGAGAGTAGCGCGCCGCGACTCGAATGCATCGCCAATGCAATCGCATCAATAATAGATGGATAGCTCGCTATTGACGTGCCTCCGGCACAATGTATCTCCATTGTTGGCGAGAGAGTCGCCCTCTCTCCCCCTTCGACGACCTAACAAATGCACCGACACTCCAAGCTAACGGGATTATAGTAGTCCTTCTTTATAACTAGCGCCCGCCTCGGCGACGTTCTCCTTATCCTGAAAAACCTGCGAGCCCATTTGTACGAGTACACTTTCAAGCTCATTTGGCTATATATCTACGCCAGTATTATGCCAATCGACAATGCCGCAGAAAATCGCCCAGTGCTACTCCTGATTTTGATTTCTACGTTTGACCTTTGACCGTACGTTGAAATCCTCGTTCATCCCGAGAAAAGCCATATAAATCGAGAAGTTAGCAAAGGGAAAAAGGTATCTCGAGCGGTCGATACGAAATGACACAGGCCAACTTTTTTCCGGTCAGGAAGCGCGCCTACGTCCGAAACACGCGCGGTACGGTGGAAAAATGCGCTCTTGCGGTAAGCGGCACTCCTCTCAATCCTGCCTCAAGTCATCCGTATGATTTCTACATGTCTACGTGCACACGCCTATACATTTGGGAGCCTCCTTGAAAAATGCCGTGGAGGCGGGGGGGGGGGAGGGAGGGAGGGAGGGATAGGGCGATATCACGACTCAACAAGTCGATTAACTTTTGGCAAGCCTTCTCTCGAGAGCGCCCATGCTGCCCTGACAATGCAACGACCGAGAGAGAGAGAGGAGGTTGAAAAAAAAGGCGAGTAGTTTGCCAAGGAGCCCTGCATTGGCCTTGATGCATCGCCGGCTTGTAGAATAGTTCGGCTGAAAGCGCTTGTGCCACCAACATCCGTCCTGATGCACCCACACACACACATTTCTATTATACGTACGTGTATATAGATATATCAGTGCCACGAACAGCGGCTCCTGCTGCTGTCACGTGCTGTATAGCATTAGAGCTTGCTCATGGCGAGGGATCCAAAAAGACGCGCTGCGGAGGAGGGGAATGATAAAAGAAAAAAGAGAGAGAGAGAGAGAGAGAGAGAGAAGGGGAGGAGGCAGGCCACGCGACTAAAAACGACAAGACGCGCGCGCTGTAGCCGGACCTCGCTTTGCACCTGCAAAAACTCATCCCCTCGTCGTGTGGCACGAGCCGCGCACGCCGGCCGCCCGGTGTGTGTCTGCGATCTCCTTCTCCCTCTCATACTTTACATCGCCGCCACCAACCGGTCAGCTCGCTCCGATCTTCGACATATATTTTTCCACAGATTCTCCGGAGCTCCTTCCTCCCCCGGTCCCTCTCACTTTAGCTAATAATCACAGCTGCCTTGAATAATTTAACTCGGAGATTTTTTTTTATTCCACCTACCTTTGCTCTTCCAGCTAAATAACTCTTCGACGCCATCCAGCTGCTTGTTTAACCTATCCGACTGTACAATTTTGCTCCTTCAATCTAACGATATATGGCAAGGCCTGGCATGCTTTTTTTCGTAAGCAACAGTCGACTTTCGCACCTGCTGAAATATCGCATATTTTTTAAACTTGTTTGCTTCTTCTTCGAACCGTTCTACTTTCCAGCAAAACATCATTTTTTCGTTTTCTGAAATCTTATCCACATGTTAATTAAAAACAATATGACTCAGATTCAGATTACCTCCTGTACTTATCTCCGATTTTTCCTATATTGCTCCGATTTAGTAATCGGACAATTCAAAACCTTGTGCTGTATCTGGACTCGGGACGTGGAACGCGAATTGGAACAAGTGGCACACTGGTTTTTGGAGAGGGAAATTCGAACTAGTTAAAAAACATGATTTTTTAATTTTTATTAAAAATCTTATTTAAAGAGCAATTTATTTTTAAATGCTTTATGCATTGTTATGTACAGTTACCAAACGTCTTTAACAGTGTTATAAGTTTGTTGTAAACCAATGTTTTCGCATAATCAGACCACAAGAAATCGTTATGATTAAATTTTTTATGTGTTGTTCCAGTAAAGAATATTACATTAGGCAATTTTGACTTCAATAACTTTACATCCTATATAAAAGCGAAACAAATATTTAATAATGAAAGTATTTGTAAGATTATGAAAACAAAAAATAAGATCTTACCTCAACATCAGCAACAACATCATCTTCAGCATAAAATAGAATAGTTCGAGGTGTAACGTTGGTTAAATTATATTCTGGAGGAGCTTCAGTATTGTAAATTATTTTATTCAAACAATCAAATTCAGAATTTTGACATCCGTAATCATACCTGGCAAATTTTCCTGCAATAATTTCTCAAATATTAAGTAAAAGTAATCGATAAATCCACGCGTAATTTAAGAATAACAGTGCTACCGATTCAATGTTTTTTTCATTAATTTGAAACAGGTTTTTCTTCCTACCTTCTATCAACAATTGTTGCAAATGTGTCAGCGTTTTTAAAGAAGTACCTGAGGGGAAGTAGCGCAAAAGTTGTGGTATATTGTTCTGTAAAAAAATATTATTATTTACTTTAAGATATTTCATGTAATGAAAGACTCACTTTATTTAAGTGTTCCGTATCCATAATAAATCGAAACAGTAGATGGCACTCGTCTTTAAAATCTGTAGCATATTGTGGGTATATCGTTGTATGCGGCAACACCTCGTGTACTGTGTTGAAAATCGTCGTGGACTGTTGAAAAAAAAAGTTTCTTTTATTTCTCAATAAAAATAAACAACCGAATGAGATTCATACGGAGGCCTTACCATTATGAGACTCATGATCGTGTTGGCAGTCGCGTATGTGCCAGTGAAAAAAGCTACCGGTGCTAAGCTCACCAGAAGATCAATTTTGTTGCTGTAATCCGGCAACATAGACAGCATGATGTAACTCATTACTGTGCCCATAGAATGCCCAATGTAGATTAATTGACTTTTTTCGGTTTTTTCCAAGACAGTGTCTATTAATTTTGGAACGTCATACAGTGCCATTTCTTCAAATCTAATGAAATATTTATATACGTCAATTATTTTTGCGAATTTCAAATGTCAAAACAGAGTATACATACGAAAAATTGAAGAATTGCTCAGCATTTATGTCCGGTGAATAATTTTTGTGATATCTCGAATAAGTATTGCCTCTAACATTCCCTAACCATACGTCGTATCCCTGATCTGCTAATTGGTATGCTTAAAAAACAAAAAATGACCGTTAAATCTTAAACTATCGTTTATTGAGGCCACAACGTTTTTTCGAGATTAATTATGCCTTACCCAGCGAAATATTGGGACCAAGGATGATCCACGAATCAGAGGATGCAAGCAAACCGTGTTGCATGTAAACAACTGGTCTCTTTTTGTCCACATGGCTTGTGGCGTAAAGCCTATGTAAAACTAATATATAATCATCCGTAGTTGTAACGTTGTACTCTTCGGCCTCATATCCTTGGTGCAACTTTACGAGTCCCACCTTCGGTGAAAAATAAAAAGAAGAAACTACACGTATTCTTACACCGCTAAACTAATTTTATTTCAACATCACATCTACTTACAAAATCAAGAGCAGAGTAAGGAATTTCAGCAGGTGAAATGTCGTCGAAACTTCTGACTTTTGTCAGTTTCGGCTGGTCCTTGACAACTAAGTAAGGGATTCCAGCAAAATAATCGACTGTTACCGTACTCGATAACGAAGCCAGCGCATTTCCTGCTAATGTAAACACGAGAAAAACAACGCACCACTTCATTTTACTTTTTTTCAGCTACCTTATGCGAATCAAGTCTTATGTGATCATTTGAACGATTGAATTACATGTGCGATTACTTGGCGCGTTTTACCGATTTTAAACAAATTTACGAAAATGCATTAATCACTTACGGCACTTGAAGATGATAAATTTAAGGCAACTTATGTTAAAATAATTTCGAGTGACTTCAATAATATAAAGACTATTCGCGCACCAATTAATTCGAGCTTATTTATCTTGTTATTGATTTCGCAAGAAATTATTTTTACGTTATTCTTAAATTTTGAATGATTGAATATCGTTGATTTAAAGGTTTTGGATATATCTAATGTCAATAGTCGATGGAAACATTTTGTCAATTGAAAACAGTTGCACTTAATGATCTGTTAAAACTGATGCAATTCGACTACCTGGATTGTCAAGTGGCAATTTATTTTGCTACAGAAGTAAATTTTTGCAATTTCATGCTGCAATACATTTTTTTAGATTTAGAACCAATCAACTGAAAAATTTGCTTAAAAGAGTCAATGATACCGTGATTATGAAGATTATTAAGATGTAACGAGGTCTATGCGATAAGAACGAGCCTGCAGCAGCGACATTCACGTAGAAGGAAGACGCCGGGAGGAGTAGAGTGAGAAGAAGGATAACCATCAAGTTTTCACGTGTGTGGATAAAGTGTCGCGGGTAATCAAGCACGAGCCGAGGCTCGAGGGGACGAAAGCTCGAATGTCGCAGCCCGGCACGTTATGCCGATTGCTCGGCTGCTCGGCTGGTTGACGTTCCTCCAGGCGCTCTTTCTCATAGCAATCCCGGAGGTTGCCAGCCAAGCTCTACCCACCGCCGAGCTTAGGGACTTGGTCGAGCGGAATCGACGCACGATCGGCGATCTCTTTGAGCCTCGGCCTGGTAATTAACACCTGCGTAAACGTCCTTACCCTTACCTGTTGGTATATCTTGCCTGGAGGTTATTTCAATATCGATAACCTCACAGACAGCGTGATACGTCTTTGTTATTGAAATCGGCTGTTACGATGGTAGATCGATTATCAATCATAGATTCACCCCTTTACTTCGTCCACTCGGCCACATGGTTTTGTTATTCAACTACTCCATTCTTTTCTCCATCTCTTTCCCCTCCTTCCTCGATAATCATGAGACGTGAATCGGTTTAAGACAGCGAGACCACAGCGAGACCAAATACGAGAAAGACTTTGCTTGGAATGTCTGGGCCGAACGTCCTCAGGGACCCGGATAACGAGGAAGACTCCCGAGTGCCGCACTTGCGCGTCAAGCGAATCGCAAGCCCAGCGGAGTATCGCAGATGGACAGCTCGAAGGAGGATACCCTCGCAACGTTACCCATACGTAGTAAGCTATCTCAAAGAAGCTCTTTGGGTCTGATTGAACAGATCGGAAAATGAAAGGCACGAGCAATACTGGTGAAATATCGTTAAGTTCAAATGATTTGCGACGATCGGAGAAGCGACATCGGGAAGCGCGGGGGACGTTCGAGAGGAGCGACCGCGAGGAGGTGAGCGCCGCCGACGAAAACGAGGCGGACTACTCGAGCGCCGTGGACGTCGAGGTCGCGGCCCAGCTGAGCGACCAGCTGACCAACAAACGCCACACACTCGAGGACGTATATCCGGACGTGATGGGAGCAGCAGATGAACGGCAGGGCAGGTAAAAAGAGCCGTACAAATCGTTCGCTTAAAGAGAGAATGCGATAGCAGAGTCTAGGCTTCCAGGCACCGGACCACGAACGGAGACGAGCAGGAGAAGAAGAGACGAGACTGGAGAGGAGGGAGAGTACGCCGATGAGGAGGCCGGCTGGAGCTATGATAACGCCTACGAGGATAACGAAGATCGGAACGAGATCGAATCCGAGAGGCGAGCCGACCCTTTTAAGTATGCTCGAGCGTTAGTTTTTACGATGATGATTACGGTAATAGATAGAGCAATCGATTACAGAGAGTTTTTTTTAAATATTTTGGCAGATCAGCTAAGGGAGGGATAGGCGCTAGGCGGCGGCACTTTATGGCGAGACAAGCCGAGGTGGCTGAACTCAAGGACCTCGCTATTAGGGATAAAACTGCTCAATCAGTCGGAGAGATAAGAAATCTGCTTGGAAAATTGATCGTCAAGGTGAGAGTGCGTGTTGATGATACTTTAGCTTGTGTTGATTGACCTGCGAAATTTTTATTCGCTATCTTCTTGTTGTTCCAAAGATCGAGGATTTGCACGGCCTGGTAGCAGAGCTGGAGAGCGGTAGAGGAGAATGAGAGCAGTTGAGACGAGTATTTTTCTTTCTATGGTTTTCGTCTTTGTGAGGAGGTTGAAAAAAAAGAATAATTAATTTTCCTAACAGCTCATTCAAAACTTGATGATCCACTTCGTATAACTTTTGGAGAGAGGGTTGTAAGTGCGCCTTCGTCGTTTATAAAACGACGCAAGAGGCGTGCTGCGCACCGCAGACTTTGGCCAACTGACGCTTTCTCGGCAGCTGCTCATCCGCCGGAAGCGTATTTTCGCGCCAATCACCACTAAACTCCTATGCGATTCTCCTCCCCTCTCTGTCTCTCTTTCTTTCTCAAATTGTAAAAAGCTGGCTTTTTAGGGTAAATTTTTTGATATTATTTACTTAAAACAACGTATATTTATTATAGAAACTATATTGAACGATAAACCCTCTTGTGTACATTTATAGATAAGAATATTTTTAAGATGTAATTTTATAGAGTAAACATAATTGTAGACAAGCTTTATTGAAATATAAGTATGCTTTTTCGTAAAACGCTTAATAATCATTTTAATAATTTTAAAAGTATATAAAAATTAATAACATAATCATTGGATAAATCTGCAAAAGGATTCTTTATTCAGAAAATCAATGGTAAATATTTTTATTGTAAGGGATTATCATTGCTTATTTCGTACACGTGTTACATTTGAAATAATTTTAAATACGAGGACAAGGTCATAATTAATACAAAACAAGCTCGTATAACAAATCGCATGGAGTTTTATTTCATCTTTTTTTATCTCAGCAAGTACATAATATACACAATTAAACCATAATCACTCATCTCAATCCTCTCACAAATATTCACATGTAACGAGCGTAGAGCAGTCATCACGTGAAATGTATATTTGCATTTTATAGCACGATCAGTCTTTGATTATTGCAAAACTGTAAATATGTACATGAATCTAATGATATTTAATGATTAATAGAGAATTAAAACATTTTTACTAGTGTTTAATACGAAAAAATTGTTTAAATAAATTAAAATTCCATCAAAGACTGCCTTGAGTATGAAAATATCGAAAATACGCAGAAAATATTTCAATAATTTTTCTATTTCATTTACAATAATAATGTTATTATAAATTAGATTGTTAAAGAAAAAGTTATTTAAAAACTGATAGTATTTTAAAATTTTAATATTCTTTTCTGAAAAAATCAATGCTGTCAAAAAAAAGTTGGTAATACAACATAATATATTTTTAGTTTGTTAAAAAAGACAAAAATAAAGCCTACATTGAAATAAAATAAAAAGAACTATAAAAAGTAGATGACCTGCTCATACAAACTTCATATATCAATTACCCATCCCAAAAACTCGCCAGCGAGAATTTCTCTTTGAACACGAGCGCGACTATGATTAACTTCTAATACAAAAAAATTTCGCGAAAAATTCTCATGCCTAAGTTTTCGGGCTGTTAACGTTAAAACATTATCTTTTATACTGTACAGTATTTATACAGCTAGTTTCGCATTTTTAAAAAAGTGAAAAACGAATAATTTTCGTCCCGAGCGTGCGACATCTGCATTTTGCGTGAATGAGTAGCCAATGTCATTCTATTTAATTTATTCATTACGTCGAAACATTGGCGAATGTTGATAAAATGTTGGGCGGCTAGTATTGTTTTTTTTTCTTTCAACTAAATTCGCATAATAGCTGTTTTTAGACGAAAAAATTTTCATTTCTAAAAAAAAATGTTACGCTTGCTTTAAAAAATATAGTCTCTTATTTGCAAGGTATAATATGCAAATAAAATTTTTTACTGCATTTTGATCTTTTTTGCATCATAATCACAGCAAAGTATGACGAGTAAAACTGGTATGACTTTCAGTTAATTTTAACAATGGATGGATTACAATTATTATGCAGTATTTCTGTATCTTAAACCTTGCGCAGAATTGATACAAAATGTATGAAATATTTATCAGCATTGTTGCGATTTTTTCAAATAAAAAATTGCAAATCGCTTTTATCACGCAGATAAATATACAAAATTTTAATATTACAATATAAAAAAAGAAAATACTAACCATTGTTCACACTATTGAATATGTTACTATTACAACTTATTCAAAAAATGATCACAATTGTGTAACCGACACACGAGCATTCAATAGCACTCGCACAATTAAATTGATGTTCTTTAATATCTTAGCTTCGTTAAACTTCCTTATTGTATATGTATATAATCAGTGTTTTATCTATAAAGATATTGACAAAAATCTGATGTTTTCCTTGTGTTTTAGCCAGCAGTAAAATTCTTGAAAAATTGAATTACAGTTTTACTTTATCGCTAAATTGCAGTGATTCTTTTCATGATCTACTATTTAAGGCAAATTTGTCAATTTACTAAAGCTAGAAGAAAAGAACATTTAGTTTTCAACGCAAAATCTTGAATAACTCCGTGGTACTCGTCGATGAATCATTACAGGCAAACATCCGTACATCTCTGTCGGAGTCCTGCTGCATCTCTTTCAGCTTTTCTTTTACCTCATTCATTAGTTCTGCATTAAAGAAAGTGTCTGTAAAATTAAAATGTTAATTTTAATTAAATCTCATCATCTTTAAGTGAGTAAATTTATTATAAAGTGTTTTTAAAAATGTTTTATTATAAAAGTCAACATTAAACTTACGCATGTTATGAACAAGAAGACTAAAAGTTCGTGCAACGACAAGTCTAACATTTGGAACCTTATCCCCCGACAATTCGAGCAGATAGGGCAATAATTCACGAGCAAAAACTTCCCCGCTGATACTGAAGTTTGTAATCAGCTTTTGACAGATGAGGGCGTAAGTTTGTCGAATCATCCACCGTTCAGTCGAATGCGCCTTCAACATTTCCCTCATTTCCTGAATCATCGCTACCGCCAGTGCTTCATCGCTGTGCAAATTGAGATGTAATATCGTAGCACCTACCTATAAAGAAACAAGCAAAATATAAATGTTCAGTCCATGCTCAAAAAGTTAATGAATAAAGTTTTATCTTACAGCGTAAAGGGCTTCTTGTCTGACAGCGGCGACTCTATCCTGCATAAGGTGCAGCAACAACGGTGCAATGTACTGAGCCACATCGATACATGGATAAAGATTGATAATAAGAGACAATTGCTTAACCAGTTCTTCCCTCAGTCTCCAGTTCCATTTGCTGTCAGTGATCAAAAAGTCATTGAGCTTTGATAGATATTGTTTGCGATCTTGTGGACTAAGCACATTTAAGAAAGTGCGGAAGTGTTTTAGCGCGCCAATTCTCACTTCATCCAGGTCTTTGATGAAACCGTTGAAAATTGGCACAAGGTCTGTGGCCGTGTACTCCTGACCGACGATCATTGCTATTTCATGAATACTCGATGCCAGAGTACTACGCACTTTCCACGCCATTGCACCTGACAATAATTGATATGCATCCTTCAGCCGGGGCCAGTTTTCTTTGCCCAAGGTCAATACCACAGCTGGAAAACTAAATGCGCAATGATAGTCAAGATCAGGTCCAATCGGATCACTCGAATCAGAACGGAATTCAGCCATCGAAACAAAGTAATTGACAAGAATACGTGGAACTATATCATTCTCGTCGTCTGGTTCAATTTCTAACTCATACAGTTGCTCGAGCGATGAACGCTCATCGTTGTTGATTTGATCTTTATTGTCTAAAGGCATGATGTAAGTCTTATCCAAATCAAATTCCTTTTGTTGACGCGTAAAGACCATCTAAAAAAAAACATTTAGATAATTTAGAACATTTGAACAATTAGAAATGTTTCTTTCAGGGTACATCCTACCTTTCGATCAAGGGGCTGACGGTTACGTCTGAAGTGATTAGGTTTATTACTAGTCTTGACATTATCCTCGTCGTCACTGTTTTCCTCAAGCGTATGTTTTTTAAGATGTAACCTGGACCTTTGTTTCTCGCTCTCACACACATCATTATAATAGTTAACAGGTTTATTGCAGTCATTATCATTGCTATCGTTTTCATTGCTGTCATTATCATTGCTGTCGATTTCTTGTTGTTCATTCTCCTCATCATAATTTGCATTATTCTCATTATTATCAATCGTCTGTTGCAGCAAGTCAGTATTTTTCTCTGGATCGTTTTCGTTGATTTGATGTTGCACATTTCGGTTTTCTATTACAAAAAAGACACAAAAATACATTAGTTACAAAATATAACTAAACCTATGACAGAGGCTTAAAAAGACGATGATTACCCCAACAATTAGCGTTATTATACAAATCAGAATCGTTGTTAGCGTTGTCTGTTGTATTGACACTTTCATCAGTATTTGTGTTGCAGTCGTTGTTCTCGGGATTGTCATTGATAATAGATTTAACAAAATCCATATCAAGTGGAGTATCAGGTGGATTGTAGTAGTACTGAAACGTATTAAAATTGTCGCATTCATCTGTTCTATATTCTCCGTCAAGTTTTTTATATCGTCTTCTTCTATTTGAGCTTAATCTTAATTTTATAATCATCTAGAAATGAAAAACTTTAATTAGTAATACATATTTAAAAAATCACTCATATACATTGCTATATACAAACCTTTTCTCTATCATCTGCAGCACTCGGTCGATGAGGAGCATTATTAAGATTTTCCGAAAGAATATCTGTAAATTTGGCAACAGGTACTCTGAAATTATAAAGTAATATTAGCATTAAGTTAAATAAACCAATCGTGTATTGGAAAGGGTCCAACTAGCTAATAAATATGAAGTAAAAAATATAAACAAAATAACAATAGAGAATACACAGATTGAGAATAAACAAGATAAAAGTAGAAAATTTTAAAGGAAAACCAAAGAATTATATAAACATAATAACTAACACACTGAATCGTGGCCAGCCCCGTTCATTCTCGTGAACGAGCACGAGTTCCCCTTTCTGATCGCAGATGAGCGTGTGAAATTGCTTAGCGAAGGTGGAGATGAAAGGTCCAAGGATTTCGTAGGCAGAACGACGCACCCAGCGTGATTCGTCACGTAAATGGATGACCAGTAGTTTTGACAGAAGGTGCCGACGTACGGTTAAAGGCACGCAGCGCGCCACCGACATCATTACGTCCACAGTCGTTTTGCGTACACTCCATATTGGGTCCAAACACAGTTTAGAGTAGGCCTGAAGCTGTAAATGAAAAAAAAAACAAAGTTACTAAAAAACCACGCAAATAGTGTGAATTTCATGAATAGTTTTAAACGAGCTTAGTCTAGCTTACCAGTCTATGGTATATAGCATCCTTTGATAATATTGTACAAAATTCGCCCATGATTGAGGCGCACACCCTCCTGACGAAAAAGCCGTCGCTCTCGCACAGATTGAGGAATTGATCAAGAAACAGTTTTTCAGTAAGTTCGTCTCCTATGAATTGGTTGACCCTCGTCATGAGCTGTGAATAAAAACGAAGACTGATGAATAAATGAAAATAATAGCGAATTTCATAAACAACTGAATCTAGTTGAGATAAGGGTAAAATAGTAGTGTAAGGTGTAAAGTACGCGTTACAATAATAACCTTTGAACAAAATCATCGTCATCGGGCGTTCAGTATAAACTTTGCGCAAAAATACAATGTTAACAATGTATCGCATCAAAAAGGCCAAAGATCAAAATGAAGAGTGATCGTCTATTCCAAATTCCAAGTCGATTATTTTCGAAATGTTCCGCACATCAAAGCTGGCTGTGATATGAGTAAAAGTCACCACATCACAACCACTCTGACGGGCGTAACAATCGAGCAGGTAAGTGTATGGCGCCAGTAGAGTATATTGCTCTTGTGTATCGCGAAAGGGAAAGGGAGCGGATCTTCTAAAAGCTGCTTGCTTAGTGACGAGGAAGGGACGAGGGGCAGAAGGGAGAGGGAAAAAGGACAACAGTAGAAAGGAATACTTTGTTGAAAGAGGTGTTAATTCCAAGCTACAAATTACACTTACAAAAAAGTTAAATTTGGGAAATCAGTGCTAAAGAAAAACGCAATTTTTCACAATTGTCAAACGCTTTGTCGTTCATTGAAACTCTATCGAAATACATTGTCTACTTTCCACAAGGACACACGTACTCGACACGACAAAACGACTTAGGCGCGCCAACACGTGTACTTTTCTCGTCATCCTATAACGCTAGCGTCAAAAAGAGAAAGAGGGAGAGAGAGAGAGAGAAAGAGAGAAAGTCAGAGAGCGCGAGGAAGTTGAGCGTCGACAGTAGTCGTCCCGATATCGCGGCTGGCCGGGTTGGGGGGGAGGGTGGGGGGATGCGAGGAGTGAGGAGACGCTCAGCGCTCAACAAAGCTAGCTGTGATATGATTGCGAACGACATACAACAGCTACTTTGTGAGCGACGCGAGATCTCCATGCGGAATAGGCCCGAGTTTTCCCTCGGCCGTGTACCATCTGCTGCTGTTGCCGCTGCCGCTGCTATACGGATGACAACTACTACTCCAGAGCACACTCGTCTACCCTCTCTCACACTCTCTCTCTCTTTCACTCTCTCGTCGAGCACGATGAATACCAGGGGGGGAGGAAGAGGAGGAGGAGGAGGACACCCTGCGGGCGACGATCCAACTCGTCAAAAATGGCTGTGATATGAACTTAAACACAACACGCCACAACCAATTTGACGATCGGATCGCGTCCTCTTGTTTTCTTCTTCTTCCACCTCCGTTATACCCCCTCCCTCTCTCCCGCCTCATTTCATCTTCATCGTATTCTTCAGAATGTACGTGATATATATCTTCTTTCTTGATTGCAGCTGCCAAACGATGTAGAACTAATCTTTTATTTTTTATGTTTTGGCAAATAGACAATTAGTTTTATTACAAAGTATTTATTAAGAAAATTAAAACCAAAACTACCATAATTACAGTAATTCTAAATTGAGTGTGCAGTAAAATGGTATTACACTCAATAAGCGAATTCTGCGTAAAAGGTTTTTAAAAAAAGCTATTACAACCAATGTTTTTCAAATAATAAAATAAAATAAGAAAAAAAAGAGGACATAAAAGGTCTTCAGCGCTGAAAGAAGTTAAGCTAAAACGTCGATGGTTTCTACGAGCCAAGCTCATCAAAGTGGCTGTGATATGAGCAAAGTAGAAACATTCCACAACCAATTTGATGTGTAGGACCGCAAAAAAATCCGGAAGAAGCCAAAAATCCAGAGTCTTCTCGTCGGAGCATTGATTCCAATGGTTCTCTCTCACTGGTCCTCGTTGATATGCGGAGGGTCGATTCGGGGCAGGATTTTGCTCATCAAAGCTGGCTGTGATAGCCATTACCCTATGACAAACCAACTTTGATGGTAAAAGCATGCCCCTCTCTTCTTCTGCCGCTGCTCTTCCTCTTCGCTCTCGTCGATCAGGATGGACGGGGGAGGGTAGGAGTTGGAGAGAGAAAGAGGGAGTCTCGCGATCGGCTATCGACTGATGTCCGAGCGGACGCCGCATGAAAGACAAGGTAGTGAGACGCATATGCGGTAAAACATCTCACTACCCATGTCTTTCAAGCGGAATAGCGCTCACCAGTCGACTACTCCCCCAACTCTGCTGTACATAAGAATCTCTACAGCTATTTTACATGAGGCTCCAATACAGAATTATGCTTGACGAGATCTGCTTTGTATACTTTATCTCGTGAAATAATCAAATATATGTGTGTAGGTGTTAATTGTACGATCAAACATAATTCCGTTAATAGTTGTTTGTACAATTGATCGTTGGATAACGTACAATTTACTCGAGACGCGGGTATAAAAGAAAGCAACGGGCCGGAGTTGATAAAGAGAAAGAGAGAGACAGAGAAAAAAGAAAAATTAATAAAGTCACTTACACTGAGCGCCAGCGTCTGGAACTCGGGGGAGGCGTTCTTCGAGAGGTCCACGATAACTTTGCAAAGGTCCTTCTCGATCGTCTCCTCGTCCAATAATTCGCGATCAAGAAGCGTCTTGATGAATCCCGTTGCATCTTGTCGCACCTGCAACAACGACCAAAGTTACTTCTTGTGCACGTTTATATGTCAACGATGATAATCAGTATGAGGTGTGGTGGTGAGCGTTACCTGAGTCTCCGAGTCGAGTAAGTATTCGGTGGCGATATCGAGGATGCGCTTGGTTGGATTTTCACTGAAGACGTGTGGCGCTTCATGATACAAAATAATGATCGATAGGAGACACTCGATCAGCGTTGTCCTTATCGCGACTTCTGTAACAGCGATTAAGAAAGGATCCGTTAATAAAGCAAAAGATCATGAATTATTCATGTTTGGTAAGAAAGAAATATGAGGAAATACAATGTATTATGTATCTATACGGTTAATATGTAAAAATAGATGAATTTGATAAATGGCGCAATAGCATATCGCAAACGCGGATCGAGCATTTGAAATGCGCCGAAAATTTGGAGAATTAATGACTGCCGGATATACCGTTGATTGTTTGGGGAAGGTCAGGGGCTATGGGGATTACCGGTCTATTACAGTAGAGGGGGATATTCCGCTGAGCTAACCGTTATGGTCGTTGGCAGGAAGCAGGAGATACACAGTCGCTCACGTATACCTGAGGGGAAGAGACCCTATTTCGGAAAATTCAGCCTTTCCCTTTTTCCACAAAATTTACGAACGTACACGTCACGTTCAAACAGTTTCGCTATCCGCGTTAGATTTTATTTATTTCATATCTTTTTTTATTTAAATAATAATCCTTTTTCATTACACTAAAATTATAAATAAATACATTTTATTTATAATTTTAGTGTAAATGAATTTACAATTGAAAAATTTTTTTTAAATACTAAATTATACAATAAAAAAATTAAGTTAAAATTCTAGAAATAATCGGCACTGAAAATTCGTTTATATAAAAATTGTAAAACTGTACAAGTCAAGCATTAGAATTTTCCCGCAACTTTATTCCTAAACTGCATCCGATATCGTTAACAATAAAAAAAAAATTACGCATGTAATTTAACAATATCACTCACACTGGCAAACACTAAGAAAAAAAAAGCGAAGTTTCCTGGACACTTGGACAAATCGTGCGTACACTGCTGGTATATATCAGTAAAATTTGGCGGGAAGTGGCCCGAGAGCTACGCTCCCGCGCTGCCGGGACGGAAAAGTGCGGTAGGTACGCACTAGAAGGGCGCGTGGGCGCGACTGACGGGGACCCCGAGGCTTTTCTCAACGGGTGCCAGCTTTTCCTTTGGCGGGAAGACGCCTCTCTCTCTCTCTCTCTCTCCCTCTCTTCTTTCGTCGGCGCTCCCTCTTTCCCTCTCGAGCAGAAGGGAGAGAAGGAAGGAAAGAGGGAGGGAGTGGAAAACGACAGCCGGTCGGAAAAAAGGATCCATCTCTGTCTCCCTTTTTTTTCCTAGCCGAGCTTCTAACACACCCTATGATTTTTCCCGGCGACGCGCGCGCGCGCTTTTTCAACTGTCAATGGGCTAGCAAGGGACGGGGCGCGTTACAACTAGAATACGGGAGTAGTGAAGGAACGAAAATTGTTCTCATTTTAGCTTTTCTTATTTAATGTACTTGGTTTTTTTTGCTCTTATAATAATAAGGTTTGGAAATAAATACACGCACTTTCTTAAACGTCGTCGTTAATTAAACTTTTCAGCGAAGCGACAAACCAATTATTTCGAGCCTCCTCGGAATTCTCAAGTAATAATTTGGAATTTCCTTGTTATAAACTGAATAAAATAAGGCGTTTTAGTTTTACAAATTTAAACATATAAACATATCGACAAATAAACATATCGACCCAATCAAAGAGAGCCACGTAAGATTTCAATAAATTGAACGACGACCAGTCAAACTCGGAAAAAAGAGAAAACGTTAACAACGCGGACGATTAAAAACGGGAAAAGCCATAGTCCAACGTCAGACTCGGCCGAGCCGGCTAAGCAAGAGCATGATTGAAAAAGACGAAAAAAGGTGGGAGGGGAAGAAGAAGGGATAGGTGGCGGCACAGCGAGAGGAAGAAAGAAAGACGAAAGGAAAAAAATAGAAGGCAGGGGGATAAAGAAAGAGGGAGAGAAAGAGAGAGAGAGAGAGAGAATCGGGCACGCGTCCTGGCACGCGCCGCTACGAAAATACATTAGCAGAGGGAAAGGTAGTGCCGAGGGGGAGCAGAGGCATATGTAGGCGAGGGAGGAAAGAGGATATATAGAGGAGCGTTGGCGCGCGCGCGGCAAAGGGCCGGCTGGAGCTGCTGCAGCGGAAAAGGTGTATGTGCCCAGCTGCCGCTTCTCCCGGCGCCTTCCCCCTCTTATCCACCCCCTCTCTGCTCTGACTCCTTGATCTCGATTCGGAAAATCTCTCTCCCCCACCTTTCTCGCTCTCTTGTTCGCTTTATCTGTCTTTCTATGCCTTCCTTTTTTTCGTGCGTTTTCCCTCCAAAAGCCGCGTCTGTGCTATAGATGTGTATATAAATAAGAATGTTCGTAAGGCGTTTGGGAGCGCAGGGTTAGATGCTATTTTTACGCGAGGATTACTACGAGCTATGTTGAATATTTGGGCTTACTTGGAAAAGGATGTGCGCTGGTGATTGATATGGCGGAGGAGAGCTGCGCGATCGTTTTCTATATTTACGAAATGGGATTATCCTTAAATGGATGACTTCTTCAATTTTCGTTAACTTTTTTTTCTGGCGGATAAATCAGTGGCAATTTTCGTTTTCTTTTTCTTTTTTTTTTTGTTTTTTTTGTTTTTTATTATCGATTTACCTGGCGAGTTATGACTTTATTAAACGAGATTTAATGAAACAGCGCGTGCGTGCCGCGAATACAACCTATCGACGATATTTCACGTGGCTCTCCTCCTCCCGAGCCATAACTGTACATTTACAGACACATTAAAATGTTAATTCGCCGCGCGCGCATTACGGTATCAAGAATAATTCGTGCAAAATGTGCCGCTTAGCCGGGTGTGTTTATCCGCGGATAAATAATCCAACGCCATCCCCCTGTCGTCTTATATATACATACTCTACGCGCAAGGCTAATTTTAATCTCGCCTTAATTTTTGCTTTTTTGCACTTAAACAAGCCCGTAAACACGCCGAAAGCTCGCTGACCTACTGTACGGAAGTTCCAAACGTCCTAAAGGAGACAAGTGAAACTTGGTAACTGGGCAAACTTTCGAGTAAATATTCTTCAAAACTTTTTTCCGCCTACAATTAGAACAACTCGGCAACAACGACGACGACGAGGACACATAATTCGCCTAAGCCTGGGTACAAATTTAAAACTTGTTCTTGCATTGTCGAGAGAGGGAGCTCTTCTGCTCTCTCGATTTATCATTTTTCTCCTTTGCAGTGGAAGCGAAAAATCTGAAGAACCCTATTCTCCCGTGCCAAGACGCTCTCTCGACAACTGGCCGTATATAGTCGTGTGCCGCGTCCTACAATA
Source organism: Anagyrus pseudococci (assembly GCA_030522585.1). Classification (NCBI taxonomy): domain Eukaryota; kingdom Metazoa; phylum Arthropoda; class Insecta; order Hymenoptera; family Encyrtidae; genus Anagyrus; species Anagyrus pseudococci. Next base: position 18,613 of record JAPYYQ010000675.1, on the reverse strand, counting down.
TAACGTCGCAACTGTCGAACACCTGGCGTCGATCCTCGCGTCCTTCGGCAAAAACTCATCCACCGGCACACCTACAATATAACCCGAGATACAGCGTGTGCCATCGGCCGTATAGGCACTTCTTAAAAACGCGCGCGGCATCGCTCTTTGCCGCAGTTAATTTCCAACCATCGATCACCCGAAAAAAGCGCACACACGCCGAATTCTTATCTCTCTTCCTTCTCGGCACGACAGACGCTCCCCTTTTTCCTTCTCTTTAAAAATAATACGCGTTGTGTAGAGCACGGCGCATAAGCGCATAAGCCAGGTTTTGTCTCAACGCTCTACATTTATATTTATTTCCTTTTCAATGGGCTTTTACAATCTCAAGTTTAACGGAAGGCTACGTATGGCCAGGCTTAATTTTCAGCCCCGAAATTTCGATCGAAAAATTAGGGCCGTTAAGCAATTAGGGAAAGCGGAAAACGCCGGGCCAGAGTCAACAAACCGCGACGGAAATTGTAGGGGTGGGGGCAGGAGGGGGGGGGAAGAGAGCGCTCGCGAGGGCGTCGACGGGATACGCGTTTACGGTTGTAAGCCGGAAGTCGCAGGGCCCTCTTGATATTCGGCTTTAAAAATAAAGTGCCCTCGAACACGAAAACTACTCGAGCTGCGAGAGCGCGCTCGGTGTCTAAACCGTGAATAAACGATCCTTCTCTCCGCGTCCTATATGTATACTTGTACTTTTCAAGTAATATGCCATATAAAAGTCTTGTTTATGCATAAAAACAATGTGTATGTATATCGTCGCTTATTACGAGAAACTTTGTCTTAGGCCATCAACAAAACAAAGCATTTTACGGGCCGTTTATTATTAGGTATCAAAACAGCGCCGGTGAGTCAACGGGAGAGAAAGAGAAAGAGCAATGGCGTGTAGCGGCACAGTAGTCATTCAATGAGTACACAGAACGAGATGGAGAGAGGATCCGATACTATTTTTACGGCGCGGCAACGACACATTGTGAATGCCGCGAGGGAGTAGAAACGCGCGCGCGCGCGACCCCCCCGTCAGTAAGCGGTAATGGGAGAGATGGGAAGGGGGAGGGGTCGACGTGTGACGCGCGTTTCTTTTTCGGATGGCTAAAAATACCACGGCCGGAACAAGCCGAAGAAGGACATGTTCCTACGGCATTAGCGCACTGGAAAAACTCAAGCGGCGCGAGCGTCTGTACACTAGCTGTAAGTTTTAGAGAATATTGGGCCGCTGTGGCTTTATCCGACTTGCGCGCGGTTTTATTCGATCCTTAAACTGCTGGATCTGTTTTAATCATTCAGAAAATGCAAGTGAATTTAATTAAAAAGTTTGTTGGTGTCAAAACTATCTTGCAAAAGACCAAAGGATTCTTTGCCGATTCGAGAAAGCGCGTGTCCTCAAAGGACAGTCTAAAGTACCGCCAGCTTGTATCGCGAGCAACGAAAATCCGAGTTAAAAAACTTTAGCTTCATACAGAAAGAGTGAAAGCGAGAGAGCACACGTCGTTCATTAGCCGTCTAAAAAAAAAGAGGTAAAAAAAAGAGAAGTCGAAGGGGGTCTCTATCCTCCTCGCGCGGGCGTTTGAATCCCAAAAAGAACCGAGCAACCAACCAATCAACTCCCTGCCGAACACGTGCCTCTCCACCACCTCCTCCTCCTCCTCCTCTGCTCTTCGAAAAAACCCCCCGCAGGAGCGGTGCGCGCGGGCACACCGACACACACACCATCCATCTCGTCGGCGCGCCTTGTTTTTCTCCAGGGGGGGCGAGCGCGCGTTTATATAAATACGCGGCGCGCGAGAAAAGACAGAGAAAAAGACGAAAGAAGAGAGGGAGAGAGACACGCGGAGGAGGAATAGCAGAAGAAAAAGTGGGCGCGAGAGGGGCTGCTGGCGCGGAGAGAAAGAGGAGGAAGCGGCGCCAGAGCGCGCACGCGCGCCGCGGGGGTCTGCTCAGGCATTCGGCTGCAGATGCACATTTATATATGTATATAAATACGCGCGTGTATATATACGCCTTCCTTCTTCTCTCTATACACGCTGCAGCGTCCTTTTTTCCCTCGTGGGCCGCTCTTTCCTTTTTAGACCAAGCCTCCCTCCCCCCCCCCTTTCGACCTCGGTTTTTCGGAGCGGCACATCTCCCGCGCGCGCGCCCACAGTCAATGACATCCGGGGGATTCCCCGCGAAGTGCATTGGCCTCCGAAATAACCCTAGAGTTCGCCTCCCCACCCACGACCCTTGTCTTTGTCGGATACATAAAAGCCGCTCCTGGAAGTTCAGAAAGTGACGATCACTTTGTGCAGCTAATTTCTTCTTTTTTCCTCTTCGACTCGCGTACAGAGTACTCGGCTAGAGAGTAATTGACTTTTTCCTAAATGCATGAACCAATTATAAGTGAATTTTTAAGATAAAGCAATAATGTTTTTTTTTCGCGCAAGCTATTGTTGGAATGGAACATCATGAGACTATCATCAGTCTTTTCCCGTGAATTTTCAATCGTATACTATGGTTTGCGAACGTTAATGATTATAGTCAATCATATAGACAGCTTTTTCCCCTCAATTGATCTCTGGCTTCGCAAGATCGAGCAATAGGTGCTCGAAACCACACAGTACAAAACTGCAAGTTCGGCAACACAAAAATCCACGCGTATGCGTGTATCCCCCTCTCTGTACCCGGTGGCGCCCTTCTCGTCTGAATGTATATTCCAAGATGATTACCGGGTTTCGTGGGGCGCCACACGCATTTACAACCTCTGGCGCACGCAACACGATCGGTCTCGGCCAAATTTTAATAACAAACGAAGAAAAAAAGAAAGAACGGTAACGGACGCGGTAGAGGGGCAAATGCTAGAGTGAAACAAAGCGAGGAAGAACAAAGAGCCAAAGAGTACGATGGAAGGAGAAAGAGAGAGAAAGAGTGAGAGGTGCAGGGTGGTGCGGTGAAGACGAATAAATTAAATGAATCACGCGTTTTGGCGCTCGGTTTTAATCGCACCGCGGCACGAAACTTCCCTCTGCCTTCCCCTCCTCGGTTTCCATCCCTTCGCTCCCTCTTAGCCCTGAAGTCTCTCAGACAGGCCATTTTTATGCAGGACTACATCCTCCGTCCCAGAGTCAGGCGGCCGCACACATAGAGAGAGGAGTCCTCGTAGCCTCGAGGCCGCACTTCATATCCTCCGCCTCGTGGCGGCGGCTAACCGCGCCAACTTCAATAGCTGCACACGCAGACACGTGCGCGCGCTACTATGCATGCGGTACGGCCCCAACCGTTCAGCCGTAATCGCGCCTCTCATTACTCTTCCTCCATGACTTCGCTCTATACCCCCCCGACTTCGGCCCCTCGTCAGCCTCTCTCCCACCCTTCTTCCTATGCTCCTACTTCAGAGGGGCAGGCCGAGTTCGTTCACTCCTGCGTGAACGGCCTACCTCAAAAGAGAAAGAGAGTGACGGGGGGAGGGAGGTGGGAGGGCGAGCCCAGCACTCTACACTTCACCCCCTCGAGCACAAGCTGCTGCTACTGCCGATGAGTATATAGGGGTTGCGTGCGGCGTGGAGGCGTTTGTTTGTTTACCCGTGTGGCCGCTGCTGTTCTGGCACCGCCCACTTCGCTCCTCTCGTGGTTTTTGGTCCCATTATTGGACTGAAGTTCCTTTGGAAATCTCGGTTTTTAAGGAAATGAAGAAACATCGATATGCTCTGCTATATCTACATGCGCGAAAGTTGCTTGAAGTGCCAAATTGAGAGCGGCGAATTTGCATTTCTTTATCTTGATATTATTCGGCAAAATTTTATCGATCGCTCGCTCTTTTTGGTGATACGGCAACTATTTTTAGTATACACACGTCTGAAGCGTATAAGACTTTTAGCAAAGATATTTCACGTTACTCCCAAAATTGAGTTTGAATTTTCGAAAAACGAATAGAATCGCATTGTTTTCATATTTCACGCGCAATAGTCACTGCATTGAAATACATTAATATATAAATGCACACTGGTACATAAGAAAGAGCCGAATGGCGAAATGAAAAAGTCAAAAGCGTATTATTGAGGGGAAGCAGAGACGCCCATTGCCGTGAAAGCCGACTTGTCGCACTCGAGAAAATTTCACGCGCGCCAGAAACGAAATTTTCACTTTGGGGGTGTAAAGGGTATAGGAGAAGGGGAGAAGCGCTTGTCACCGCCTACGAAGCCGGTATATCCACGGACACATATAGACAGACTACAGACACATACATGGACACACACAACGTGCAACGTACTCGGCTCGAGCGAGCGAACTTCCGGCGGGGCACACATGTGCGCAGCCGGCCGCGCCGGAAGTGCAGCGCAGTAGTCCGTCGTCGCGGCGTTGGCGGGCTGTGCCGCGCATCCCTTCTCCCTCCCCTTACCTTCCTCAATTTGAACCCTCAACTCTCTTGCCCGCGCGCGACCCGCATCTTTTCTCCGCACTCCTTGCTCATCGTTCATTTCTTTATGAAAAAAAGGAGAAAAAAATAGTAATGCCGGTTAAGAGGGGAAAAGGAAGGAAGAACGGAAATCTAGTATTTCGCTATTTTTATGAAGTGAAATGTGGAACGAACGAGGGACTGTTAATGCGCGAGATCTTCCAAAGCTTGGCTAGAAAGTCGAGAGCGACTCGTTTTTTTTTATACCCGGTAAGGGAATTTTCTTTTTTTTTTTTTTCGTTTTCAGTTTTTTCGATACTTTGAAGCTCGAGAATAATTTTGTTAGCGCTGGAGTGTATTTTTGGAGCAATTACTATACGTTGGACAGCAAAAGCCAAGCGATTGTTTTGCTAAAAAATACTACAGATTCTAATGTTTCTTTTCCAAATTTTGAATAATTTAAATAATAAATTAAAACAAAATTTTTTATTTTTGTTAACTAGCGTCTTGAGTAAGGTTCTACGTCATGAGAATGGTATAGTATAAAATTCAAAAACAAAATTTACATCTAATAGTGAACACTTTTTTTGATTTAATATAAATAAAGAAAATTTTTATTATTTAACAAATAATATAGAAACTTCCAAAAGGAAATTGTGCCGAAGAAAAAGAAATAAAATATTTATTCCAGTGGCCAGAGAATTATGTCAGACTAAATTTAACTTAACGTTAGCTTTGTGAATATATGAATTGGCAGGCGCCATTTTGTCGGCAAAATTCAATTTGTATATAAATATCGTCACACGTTTTCAGACTTGCATTTTAAAATTTTAACTTGTTTTTATAGACGAACAACGTATTATTATTTCATAGGATATTAATGTAGAGATTTTATTAAACTTTAAATGATTACTTTTCATTATTTTTAGCATTAGTAATATTATAATAATAAATTAACATTTGCACCATCAGTTTTATAAGAAAAAGATATTTTTAGTTCACTTAAGCGACTTTTTTGTTCTAAAAGACAGTTTCAGTGCAGTATACGTTGGTTCCAGTTTCAAGGATGGTTTATGTTCATCATTTATGTAAAATGGATATAAAATACTTTTACAATTTTAACTAAAAAATTCTTTAAGATAACTATTACACATTGGTACGAATGATATTAGAAATATATTAAAGAACTGTAAAAATATACATCAAATAAATAACATAATTTATTTTATACTATTGAAAAAAGAAAATCTAAAATACATTTTTATTACTACTCTGGCGTGATGAATAAAATATTTGAATTTTATATAGTTAATTTCATCCCGTGGTATTAAAGCAGCAATTTTATCATGCTAAAATATACGTAAATAAGGCATATCAATGAAAAATATAAAGAGATAACTAACACAGATGAATAATAATTTTTAAGAAACGTTATTTTCAAGAAAAGATATAAGTAGCCTGCAATACACGAAGACAAATTTTAACAAACTTATGAAAGTGTACAATAAATATATTTAAATCATGAAATACTCAGGCGTATACTTGAAGTTACGTAAATGATACAAATTCGAGATAATAAATACTCAACAATTTGCTACATTATCAATTTTTGATACTGCGTGTATTAAATTCTTAAAATCTAAATCTTGCACATTTGTACGCGTAATAAAGTAAAGTTAAGCTAACGATATTCGGCATAAAAAAGATTACAGTATTGCCTAGAAATCTAGTAAAGCAGCGCCATCAAGCTACAAAAACGAGAAACAACTACAAGCTCATAGAGATAGTGAGTTGGAAATCCCAAAACTATGCACAGCGTCGATTCGGGACCATATACGACGTACAAAAAAAAAAAGAGGAGGAAAAACTACGCTCGATCGGAGGTAGAGAAGGCATGAGACCACGAGATATACTCGCACGATCAGCTGCAAAGAAGTCGGGAAACGTAATCGCGCAGCACATGCGCGCGAGAGGACAGATAGAGGCTCTCTTGCCTCCAAGGCGAAATTGGCGCTCGGGGAGAGCCGGCCGACGTCATGGAAAGCTACGGGCTTTACGCGAGAGACAGAGAAAGACAGAGAGACACGAGGCGGCAGCGCTGAAGTTCCCGAGGCGTTTTCAGAAAGCGATAAGAGACAACGTCGCCAACGAGCACGATTAGAAGACAAGAGATTTTGTAACGCTCTTTCTTGCTCTCTCGCCCTTACTTTACGTTCTGTGGACTCTCTTCCCTCGCCCCTCCTCCCTCCTCGTCATCGTATCAATCTTTTTCCCTCTCAACGCTGCTTCCCCCCCACGCCTCTCTCCACAGCCGCCAGCCTGCTATTAATTTCTCTTTTGTTTCGGGCGAGCTTCTCTTTCCTTGAATCTTTTTTCGCGGGCCTTATCTCGCAGACGATCGTCACAAATGCGCGTCGAGATTTTCGACGAACGAGATTATTACCCACGGCTCGTTCTTTTTCTCTCTCTCTCTCTCTCTCTCTCATTCTCGTCGTCGTATTTTGAATCAGATCTTTGCATTTTATATATTCCGACGTAGGTGGAAATGCCAACGACGGGCGTGTGCGGCTTTTCGCCTGTGTATACGTGCTCTTGTTGGGACATATATGAGTGTGAGAAATGCTCTGCTTGTGTGTGCCTGTTGATTTTGATGTTGAGTGGAAAGGTTATAGCGAGAGTATGGTGTGTACACGTGTCCTTGGGCATACAGTTGGGGCAAAAGCGAAACATGGAGGAGAAAATAAAAAAAATGAGCAAATCAGCCGTCTTCATGTTCAATAGTATAATTTTCATTGAACGGCCTTTTATCTACGTGCTATAACAGTTTCTGCACACATCTCGTGTTGACTTTTGTTTCGTACGTTATTATCACAGAGATAGTTGTAACGTTTTTGCTATTTTTTTTATATATGTGTGTATTGTTTTTTATTGTTTATTTTGTTTTGTGGCCATGGACGGGATATGGACGATTTAACAACATTTCCAATCCGTTTGATCCACAGCTATATATTTATGTTTGCTCTAGTCTAATGATTTTGCGATTACTTTAGCTACGTGTGATAAGTGCAGTGACAAAGCTGTAGTGCGTACAACTAAACTACTAGTACTACTCGGGATTGGTTAATTTTAAATATTTAATTTTGTTTTTCGTTGTATATGCCGACAGTCGAAATGAATGTTACAAAAAACGCCGTTTTTTAAAGGAATCTAAATAATGTGAAGGCGCATTCTTCTATTTTTCTTTTTGAAATCTATAAATGATTGTATAAAAATAAAATAAGGAGTGCAAATTCTAAAAATAGACTTACCGGGATCACAAATAATCTTGTTGAGCGGTTCAAAAACTCTTGGGACGTTTACACAGGTTTTCGACTTGACGGCATCCTGAAAGATTCCCAGAAGGATCTTACCGGCCATCTGCCTGCAACACACAAAAAGAATCGAGCGTGAAAATCTTGTTACCACTCTCCATGACTCTTCCTTCCCCTCTCAGTTCTGGGGAGCAAATTAATTGCAAATCATTTGTCATTCATAGGACAATTTTTAAAAGCTATGCTTTATTCTATATCCAAACTCGCGCAAGAGGCACCAAATTAGAGCATATAGAATAAGAACGTAGGAAGGGGCGTGAAAAAAAAGTCGGAAGGCGGCTAGTGTCTATGGTTACGGCGTACAGTCCGGGGCGGATCACGCGAGCGAACAAGAGCGCGCAGCTTTTTTTGCCGGCTTCAATTAAAACGATTTCACGACGCGTAATTTTTCCCGCCACGTACTTAATGAGAGCTTTTGTAATTTAACGCCACTTTGGTTTGCGCAGCTCGGATATAAAGAAATGCTATTAAATATGGGCTATTCGCCTCGCAAAATTATCACGCTTCGAAAAGTTTTTGCCGTTTGTTTTCTTTACCGCCCCCCCGTTGAAATTTATTTACGATCAATTTTAAATAGTATTTCAAATTTTAATTAAGTACATCTCGGCAATGCGCGTTTATTTTTATAAAGAATAAAAAATTTAGAGAAAAAAACTTATAAATGGACCATTTAATTTAAAAGAATCTGAAGTTGAAGACACTAAAATAACTCAGAGACTGAAGTATTTATTTGCAAAAAAAAATTTTGTTTCACAAGTGATTCTAATTAATTACTTGTACATTCGATGATCCTAAAAAAATTGAATTTACGATAATCCCCGCCGATTCCAACGAGCTCGTAAACTTCGCAAACTTCCTCTCTTTAAAAAAAGAAACCGGCGAGCCAATAAAAGGCCGAGCTCCCGCCCCCTAAAAATAAACGAAAGTCGGCAGGCGTGCGAGCATTAAGAGTGCTATTCAGCACCAAAACTTCGAATCGACTGCCGCGCCATCTAGATAGTTCTTCCATTTTATTTACTTTTAATTAATTTAGCATGAATAAAATGTGACAAACGAAATTTTGCCACGTACAGTAGATACTATTACAGTGCACTTATACATTTTTAACCAAACTATTTTGTTTATGCAAAATTAATAAAAAAAAATCACAAATACATTAAAAATGGTAACCAGATAGCGCTGTTGGACTGGTGGCCGAAGTTCTGAGTAACTTAAAGCGTTGTAAGGCTTCACCAGGGCGAAGTTCGGCTTTACCCAGAGGCAAGTGAGCGGGGCACGCGGGCCACGCCAACTTTGCAAAGAGAATGAAGGCGAGCAACCGGTACGTGTACACGCACCAACACGCGTGCACGCTACCTATACACGCCTCCGCCGTCGTCGCGGCAATTTTGCATTCCAGGCCGCGCGCACGCCGTTCTCCTTTCCGTGGCGCGCGAGTCGCGCTCTTCTTCGTCGACGCTTCCCCCCCCCCCTTCCACCCGATGCCCCCCTCTAGCCACGCACGAAGCCTGGCCGGGGTGGGGAGCGCGGCGCGGGGGGAGCCAATGGGAGCGACTGGAAGCCAATGTTGGAGGCACGCGGACACGCCTACAGCACCCGCGCAAACATGGCCGCGCAGGCTGCGGGCACGCTGCTCGACGCCGTTGGCCGAGACAAGGACGGAGACAAATGCCGTTGGCTCGGCGCGCAATAGCGGCCCAAGCGGCTGGCGGTGCTAGTGACGCCGACACCGACACCGGCGTGCTGCCGCTGCTGTTGCCGCTGGCTGGAGCTCCCGGAGTATATAGGCTTTTATGTATGAGTGAGCGTATGAGAATATGTGTGCATTTGCGAGTGTGTATGTATGTATGTGTGTGTGTGTGTGTGCTCGCTCGTAAGAGGGTCGCCATTTGCTCGTTCGAGACGAGCGTCGTGAAGGCCTACCCGCTATGAGTTTTCGGTAGGCCTATTGCGTCGCAAAACCGGACGTTTTATTACGACGAATGTTTTACACTACCGTTTTGGAATTTTCGTCTATAATTTTCGACGCCCGCTTTTCTTTAATTTTCTATTTTTGTATCTCTATAAAAATTATTTATTAATTTAATTATTAATGCTGTATTTATTAATTAAAAAATGTATTGTTAATTTGTTAAGAAATTGACTACTATTTACTAAAAAAATTTACTACATTTAATTGTCATTTAAGACATTTTTATTAATTAAATTAATAGCTACAATTTTATATTTTAAAAAGTAACAATATAACTTTTATTAAATAACTGTTACCCCTTTTCTTTATTAAAAATAAATTCACTTTAAATCCAACTTGAGTAGTACTGTATTTAATTATTTCATTTAATTAAGTAAAATAAATTTTTTTTCAGTATATTTTTTTCCTGTTAGTGCTTAAGTTCTTAGATAAATTTAATAAATAGAATATTAATTATAAATTGCAATGATTTGAAAACTGATAAACCCCTAAAAATAGTATAACTTTGTTACAATAATGAAAATAACACAATGTTATTTTCTAATCAAGAAAATTCGTTGCAAAGCTACTAGTGCGCACTCCCGCCAAATCTCAGCTTTTTTCCTAAAAAGAAATACTTTTCCTCTGGCTCGTTAATTTTTCAAGTCCGTAGTAAAATAAAGAGAAGAGAAGAAAAAGTAGAAAAAGAAAAAAAAGAACAGAGAGACAGAGAGAGAGCCGAGTTCGCCTTGAAATCTTCCCTTCGGCAAAGGTAATACAACCCCCGTCGTAGAGTGAGAGAAGAAGGGTAGTCGAAAGTGTAGATCGATCGAGCGAAGGAGTCCTCCTTCGAAGCAGAAAGAACGACGGAAAGTGGCGCGTATATGCACGTGAGAGCGCGCGTAAGAGCTTCCCGAAATCGGTCCTACATCAAAGTGTCCCTCGAGTTTCCGCGTTAGCTCAGGGCAACGGGGAGGGGGGGGGTAAAGGAAAGGGAACAGGGCGTACGTAGTATTGGCCGCCTCGTAGATAGTAAGAGAAAGAGAGAGGATGGATGAGGAAACGGGAGAAGAAGAAGCGCGAACAGTTCGAGAAGGCGATCGATGAGCCGAGCGCACGCACTGCTTTATTCCACTATATCGAGGGGGGCCTCCGTCGTGTTCCACCGACGACTTCCGAGCTCCGATTTTGCCGGAGTTTATCGATGCTCTGACGTTCGTTCGGCCATGCCGCTCACCCCCCTCCCCCAACCCGGCTCTACTGGTTTTCGATTTTTACTCTCAACTCCTCGTTATTCCGATAAATTAATCGTTAGGTGCGTGTATCGCTCGTTAATTAATTTTGTATACTCTCTCTTGTTTATTCTTTTTTTTTTCATTTTTTAATTGCAGTGAGCAAGAATCGATTGGAAAGTGCGTCGATTCCGACAATGCATTGACCTTTTTTTTCAACAATCGATACACATTCGCACGGATTACGGCTAACTGAACCAGCTCGAGAGCAAGCACATTTGGATTGGTTGAGCTCAAATACTTGCTGTGGCGACAAATAATTGCGATCAAAAAAGAAAAACTAATTTGGTGACGGTCAATGAGCAGCATTAATCAGCGGCTAATTTCGCAGTAAACAAGATTGCACGTGAAAAGCCAAGAAAAAAGAAAAACGATGCGGAGAGTTAAAAATAAAAACATCGAGGGCTACAAATCAGAGGGCTGAAACGGCAATAACTGAAGCGTTAGGTTGCTGGAAAAGCGAGGAAGGCTCGTGTAACCCTCTCTTGCTCGCTCACTCTCTTGCCATACACACACAGCAGCAGCGCGCAGCGCAGTTTCACGTTTCCAAAGTTTAATGGAGTTTTGCAATTTTCCCTCTCTCGCGTACATACAGCACACTCCTCCGGTCTCTCTGCAACGCGACTCCATAGCGGCGTGGAGAGCAAGCTCTCTCGCTCTCCCAGTCGCTCGTGACCTACATGCGCGCAATTTCCAGCGCTGAAGAAAAAACATGCTTAGAGGGTAGGAACGGACCAAGAGCATTTGCCTGGAAAATTCGCGGAAACGCCGGCTTTTTCGCGCGCCGGCTTCGTACGAGCACGCTGAAGCGCGACAATGGCGCGAGTTCGGGCGCGCGCGACTCTGTGACGTGATGCTGAGGCACACGCGAGAGTTTTCGCCTGCTATCTCTTGCTGAGAATTTCGCGGGATCTTTTATTTTTGATGACAATAAGCCGAGGACGCTTATTATACGAGATGTACTGCTGCTGAGGCATCAAATGCGAGAGACATTTGCCTTATACATCAACATAAGTAGTGCGGTTGATACATGACACGTTATGTTTTTCATAAATATTTATAAGAAAAATTAATAAATGTTGAATATTGTATTTTTATTTATAAAACACTAAACTGAAAACATATTTTGACTTGATAATGACTGATTGACATGACCGTATGATTCAAGATTACGAAGCAGCTCTATGTGACTCCACCCCTTGTTTCCCCAGTTGGCATTTCACTTAACTAATCCTAAATAAAATAAATCGAAAGAAAAAATCAATGCTATATTTATCGAGCACATTGATTTACCGGCGATTCTGGTGAACCTGTATATAAGAAAAGAAAAAAAAACCTATCCGCGCACGCTTCCAACCGGCTTATAACGAAGGGTCTGCTGCTTTCCCTAGCCTAGCGGGAACGAGCGTGAGATAGAAAAAGAGAAATAGAGAGAGAGACGGGGAAGCGAAGGAGGGGAAAGAGAGAAAGAGAGAGAGGGGTTGTTCGGGGCCGTGTGAAGAGGCGGCCGAAGAAAGTCCCGCATTCGCGCGGGGGCCCCGGCTATCTCGCCTCTCCTGGCACGCTCTCTCTCTCTCTCTCTCTCTCTCTCTCTCTCTCTCTCTCTCTCTCTTTCTCGCTCTCGTGGTTCCCCGGCGGCCGTGTATCTGTGGCCCGGGACACAGGAGCAGCCGCGAGACGGCCTCGACCTTTTTTTTCCTCTCTCCACTCGTGGCGGGCGAACGGAGGGAGGAAGCTCCGTACGCGTCTAGGAGGTGAATATACCTAGACTCCTCTGTCTCGCTTTCTCTCGCGCGCCTCTCACAATGGAGTACATATAGCGAACGTCAGACACTGCATGGGAATTTCGTGCGTGCGCCCGTCTCGCGTTTTGGAAAAGTCCTAGGGCTAGTGCTGGATGTGTGTATGTGTGTCCTTTATGTGAGCGAGACATTGGGGTAGGTAGGGAGACGACGGGAGAAGTTGACCGAGTCTGCCTGCGTGCTTGGCCTATTGTACTCATAGTTGGCCCAATTTCTTCCTTCTTGCGCTTTGCGTTCAAGTGTAATTGGGACTGGGGTTGCTCTCGTGGGAGAATAACCGCGGCAACTTGATGGGATAATCACGAATTTTCCGGCTATCGATAGACTAGGCTGATGAGAAGATGTGTCTACTTTGAGAATCAACAGGGCCATTTTTAGTCGGTAAACTTGAACTCTATTGGCAATATTTTATTTTTTTTTTTTTTTAATTAAAATTTAATTTATTTAACTTTAAAAAATATTAATGATCACCATGATTATTGATTTGTAATAATATTATTGTTTGTACAGTTATTTTTCGAAACATCTAAAATTCGCACTGATATGAAACTACGGGAAATATGCATTAGGCTCTCACGTATTTTACAATAATTACATGATAATAATTATTTAAAAATTTTGAAATTAATATTTACAAGATTCACTCGAGAAGCGTTTAATAAGAAGCATTGAAAAAATTAATGAATGATTGGAATATTTGTGGGAACGCGAAATGCAACAATGTTACTTGAGAAACAAAGATTTTTGGATCCGCCATTTTGTCGGCGAATAAAGTTTCAGTTTAGTCGAGGTGACAAACCAAGCGAATACCCCCCCGTTGAAAGGCAAAATTTTCTAAAATCTTAATATTCTCGAAAGCTCTATTTCTTCAAATAAAGCATAGACGCGCAGCTAAGCGATATATCGCCGCTGCAGAGGACTAAGAATCTTAACGTATTCAGACGAGAGAGAATTCCAAGCGTCAGGAGTATGAAATTTTTCGGGAGCATCGGCTGCTGCTGCTGCCGGCATAGAGCCGAGAACAATGTGCCATCAGCCGCGAAGACTTTCATGAATTGAAAATGATTAGAGATAGACAAGGAAGTCGGAGCCGAGAGAGCGAGAAAGAGGGAAAGATTCGTATAGCCCGTGGGGATGAGCGTCGAATTTCCTGGGCGTTCATCTCGTCGAGGAGGCCCGCCGCGCCGTCGCGTTCATTACGTTTTTCCTCTAATCAGTCGGAGAACGGCGGAGATTCGAAAGACTCGTCCGCTCAACTTTATGAACGGTGACTCGAAACTTTTCGATGAGTTTTATTAATTAAGCGAATCACTGAGCAATGCCGGTGTTACCCTCGCTCCGGCCTTATTTTTACTCTTTCTCCATCCAGCAACTCATCCCTATTGAAAGAGCAGTCGATAATCGTTAAGTGATTGCTATTATGCTTCAAATTGGGCTGCGTGAAAAAACAGATTAGGAAAAATAGTTCGTCTTCAGTATATCTACATTATGAAATGCTTTCTTTTAAAAATAAGAATTTAAAAAAACAATATTTGCAGTTTTTATTTAGTAAAAACAGCCAAATGAATGATTTCGATTTTTTATCACCCTGTTTTTGCTTCACAGTAACTGCGTTGCAAGCGATATATAGCAGTCATCTTAAAAAATTCGTGCTTGATTGCGCGCTTGTACGAAGCTTTTACTTAATTTGGGCATTTATCGTCAGCGATATACTTTTTTACCCATGCTCTCTTTTCGTCATTTGTATTTCTATAATGCAAACTTTTAATAAAAATCTCCGCAGTTCAATAAGCTAACTTTTTTCCTCAACAAGTACAAACTGCAATTGAAAATAAAAAGAAATCATTAAAATAGCAAAGCATCACCGATCAATCCGTAATATTCAATTCGGCGCCGGTACACCGGAAAAGTCTCCGCAGCCAGCAGAGCAGCAACAGAGAGTTAACCCAAGTACAGGCAGCGATGACGGGGGAGAGGGGTGGAAGCAGGCTCGTGCGGGCGCGCAGCCGGCGCCAGGTGTTCTTTGCCGCTGCCGCCGCGAAAAGCGCGCAAATCCGTCAGCGCATCTGTCCGCGCGTGTTCGCCCTCCCCTGCAGCAGCAACAGCAGCAAGCACGAGTTGGTCGTCAGCACCACCCCATTAATCTGACCTAATGCCCGACGTCACGGTGTTCTGCCTGCGCGATCCTATTGGGATAAGGGGAGGGGGGGCTGCTGGTTTCTAACGCACTCGGCAAATTTCTCGAGTCCGCTGGCGCACGCTATATATTTTTCCCTGAATCTCTTGCTCTCTCTCCCTTTCTTTTTCCCGCATGCCGATCGATCGTCTATATACCCGGCTGCGGGGGATCTGCTGGCTCTCTCTATTTCTCTTTCTGCATTGTATCTCGACTTGGCAGCAATTCGACTGGTGTCTGTACAGGCTGTACGAAAAACGTTAGACGACACGTAAGACCGTCATAATGAACGAGAATGCGCGTGAAGAAGCCACTTGTACAGCCGTGATATTTCATATTCCAACTGATAATTGAGGGTTTGTCCTGTAAGAGGTGATGCACGCACTGGCGAAAAAATGCCGCGCGTGACGCCGTACGTTAGACGCCGATATACTCGCGGCAGGAGGCATTACTAATGCAGGCGCGGCTTGGGCGGCAGAGGCGCGAAGTTTAAGAGATGGAAGAGAAAGAGAGAGACAGAAAGAGAGGGAAAAAGAAAGAGAGGCTGGGAGACGTCCGACTGCTTTACGACAAACAGCCGGCGGCTGTCGTAAAAGCCGTCGTTGTCGTCGTCAGGTGCATCACGTAAACGAGCAGCGAGCAAGAGAGAAAGAGAGAGAGAGAGAGAGAGAGAGAGAGAGAGAGAGAGAGAGACGGATGGGACATTCTCTGCAGCGCGTCGAGACTTTCGCCCGGGGAGAGCAATAAAGTTCAGTGGGGAGCGAGGTGGGGCAGAGAGGGAGGGAGGCGCCAGCCATTGTTTTTTGCGCATCGTAAAGTACGACCCGATAAAACTAATCCCGACTTCTCCTCCTCCTCTCCCCTATACTCTCCTCCTTACTCTTTCAGCCTAATCTCTGTCCTCTCGCTGTGGGACACAACAGGAGTCTGGATTCCGAGCTATTTCGCATGCGGCCTTTCTCTTGTCATGTACATTTAGCTGCGAGAAAGCAGACGAGTCTCTCTCTCACAAGTCCGCGACCGCAGACCCTAGCGCCGTCGTCAACCTTGAAGACGTGTTTTGAAAGTTCGACGAGGATTAGCTAAAGTACTAGGTATATACGGCGTGGGCGCCCCCCCAATAAGGATTACGAGCTAATGCTGATTTTTCTAGCTCGCAAGGGGGTTGACAAGCCTCGGCACGTAGTGTCTGTATATACGCGTTGTAAATTATATTCGCCGGATGATTTTAAAAGAGCCTCTTGGGATACTGCCCCTCGCTCTTATGGCAATTCGAAAATTTCTTTACCGCTCGTTTCGAATTTTGCTTCGGGCCGGTTTAGCGCGTGAAAAACGCGTTACACGGATGAAATATTGTCGGTTGTATAGAACAAATGTTGACGTTGTCAGTGGCATAGAGTGCGAGAGAGACCCGTAGCGGTAAATTTTAGGGCGAATTAGGAGAGAAGAAAGGTAAACACATGCACAGTAAAATAACAGCGTGATGCGGCGGAGATGGAGAAAGCGAGATAAAATTGCACTGATCCATCGGTCATTTACAGTCATCTTTTGACGATCCGATTCGAAATTTATGCGCGCAGCCAAAGTATAGGGAAAGAGAGAGAGAGAGAGAGAGAGAGAGAGAGAGAGAGAGAGAGAAGAGAGAGCAGTGCCGGCGCAGCTGATTTACGAATTTGTCCCGGCTAATCTCCCTAGAGATGAACCGCGTCGCGGGGGTGTATTTCTCCCCTATTCTCTAGTCACGTATTCTCTTTCGAGCTCGAAGAGCCCCAAGGCTGGAAAGACGCTCGTAACGTAAATGTTTCACTTGGACCCTAACTTACTTTTCCCTCGAATCTCTCTGGCGCGTTTCTCGATGCGCCTTCTCCTCGACCGCCAGGTATCAAATATTCTTTTGGACATCGGATGCGTGAGTTTTCTAAACTTGTTTTACAATCTCTCCCACTTCATCTTCACTTTAATTGTTTGGCTATCGAAGAATTTTACAGTAACATTTTTTCATTCCCCTCCCCAAAAAATGCATCTATTGAATAAAATACATCGCAAAGAGTATCGGTCGAGCACAATACTGTATAATCCCCGCGAATGACAATTTAAAGTGACCGCAGTGCTTGTTTAATGCAACGCGCGTTAAAAAAGCCTGCAAACCCCACGAAAACCAACACACACATACGTAAATGCGCGCGCACACACGAGCGATACAAGAAAACAGCCACTTTGCCGGGCCGTAGAAGCTACTCTCCAGCAAGGGCAGAAAAGGTCTGGCCGTCAAAGGGCCATTTTCGAGGAAAAAGAAAATGTCCCCGAGCAGAGAATAAAAAAAAAGGAAGCAAGAGGAGAGTGCATACCCACACGTGCCGACATCGCAAGGGAGGATTAAAAGAAAGCAACCCACGTGTGTTTCATCCCGCACCCCTGGCTGACTAAATGCCAGCATAGCGTAAAATCGATCGTCGATGCAAGTCGCAGAGTTGCACTATTGAATTAAACGATCCACCGCATATAAACCGCTAAACGTCTGCAGCTGTAAATTTTAACGAACAGTGGTAACATAAATGATAAATTACATACAAAGTTTTGCTAACTACGTCGGATTAGCTTCTAGATAGATTTCCGCGTGATTATATCCAGAGAAAAATTCACCTAGCGTTCTATAACGTGCATTCGCGAAGCACGTGCGCGTATACGATCATGTCAAGGCGTTGTGAATACTGATACACGCGTAATACCAACGAGAGTATAATTAGGTTTTCAATGACGAAATTATGCAAGTGTACAAGGCTCACTCTCTCTGCGCGCATATTATAGCAGCCAGTCGATCGCAGTCGATTATTCGCCTATATCTTATTCAGGTGTCTTGACATGAAAGCCCGACTTACTGAACGAGAAAAGCGTCAGTCCCGAATAATCTTTAGCGATAAATATGAAGTGGTGCATCTTGCAAAAAACGAAATAATCGAAAAACAATTCGTTTCACGCGAGTAAGAAGGTATCAAAGCTTTAGGCGCGCGCTTGGTTGTACAGACTAGAGAGTGGGAGGTCTGCCACTATCGTCCTCTCCTTCTTAGAAGCCATAAGCTCAAGACGCGAGCTTGCGGTCCGCTCTAACTCCCCTTCTCAAGCGTACGTATGCGCGCGTGCACGTTGTTTGCTCTCCGACTCTTCCGCGCAAGAGCACTGAATAATCGTAAAAGTCGGCTCGTAAATTATTTCGGTCACCGCGCTAGTCGTTGCTGACCTCGCCGGGGCAGAAGAGAGAAAGACGCAGGCTTTAGCCGATCAGCTCTCTACCTCCTTTCCCTCGCGAGAAAGAGCTTTCAATTTTTTTTTCTTTCGATTTGCTATTAGTGTTCGCAGTGCATTTTTCCGATTGTCGGGGTGATTTATTGCAAGTTAATTACAACTGACGTTTATTTTGATATTGGTGATGTGCGATGCCTTACTCACGTCAGCTATTTATTTGTAGTTCTTACCTGAAACAGAAAGAAAAAGACCAATTAATCAAGTGATTACAAAATCATACAATACACGTATAGAAATGTATAAAGAAAAATTACTATACTGTATAGTTCGCGCGGTATATACTCCATGTATAGGGAAATTTTACTACATGTATAATACT